>MU119329.1:130851-154665 GCA_014904845.1 Acephala macrosclerotiorum
ATATAAAATAAAAACGTTAATAAAAAATTTTCGATCGTTTAAAAATAAATTTTAAATCGATTTACAATTAATTAAATTCGTTTTTCTATTAATAATAAAGAATTTTACGAAAAAAAAAAATATAAAAAAAAAATTTCGATTAACGAATAATTAAAAATTACAAATAATTATTTTAATATTTAAAAATAATTTATATATTATAAAATCGAATATATTTATAAAATTTAAAAAAAAAACGTAATTTTTTTTTTAGAAATTGATATTTATAAATGAAAAAATATTATTATTATTATTTATAATTAATATTAAATTATAAATTTTATTAAAAATATTAATAAAAATATTAAACGTATTTTAAATAATATTTTCGAAATAATAAAACTATTAATTAAAATTTTATTAAATAAAACGATATTAAAATTATAATTACTCGAATTAAAAAAAAAAATTTTTTTTTAATAAAAAATATAATTAAAAAATATAAAACGTAACGTTTTATTAATTATATATTTTTTTTATTTTATTTTTTTTTATTTAATTTATTTAATTCGTTTAATTTACTCGAGTTTTCAAAAAAAATTTTAATTTAAATTTAAATTTATTTGTGATCGTTTTCGACGTTTCGTATTACACGTAAAAAAAAAATATTTAATTATTATAATAGTATATAATTATTAAATATTTTTATATGCATTAAATTACAATTTTAAAATTAAAAATCGACGTTTGATTTTTTATAGACGATAAAACTATTAATAATATTAAAAAAAAAAAATTCTAAAATTAAAAAACTTGATTTTTCGATAATTTTTTCAAATATCGATTTAAATACAATACTATTATATTATAATAATTTTATTCTATAATTTTACGATTTTTCACGAAAAATTACAATATTAAAAATTTATTTTATTCGAAAAAATTTATTTTTTGAAATTAAATTTAAATTATTTTCTTTATTTTTATTATAATATTTTAAAAATAATTATATTTATTATTCGAAAAAATATTATATCGTTTTTCACATATTAATTTAAAATATTTTTTGGGTATATTTATATTATTAAAAAAGTTTAAAATAATTAAAAACAATTATTTGAGTTTAAATTAATTTCAAATAAACTATTTTTTAATATTGAAAAAATCTAAAAACTTTAAACAATTTATTTTCAATTACTAATTATATTTTATTAAATAATAATATTAATAATTATTATTATAATATATTAAAGTATCGAATCGTATTTTCTCGAAAGAATTTCATCGAATTTAATATGTTCGATACTATTTAATTAAATCGATTAAATAATATCTTTGTATATAAATATATAAACATTTAATTAATCGAAAAACGTTTATTTAAAATGATTATACTAATTACAATCATTAAAAAACGAAATTCTATTTTAAATTTACTATTTATTGAACTAGATTCAATGTAATTAATTGTAATTTTTTTACTTTTTAGTTCTCGTAGAATTTATATTATTTAATACGAGAACGTAGAAACTAATTATATTTAAATAGACTAAGAATTTCAATTCCTGTAAAGTAATAAAAGTAATTGTTTTGTGTAATTAGAGTTTTAAGTTTTAATAAAATTAAAAATTTAACTTTTTTTTTTTTCGACGTTTGCGATTATTACGATTATTTCGTAGTATTGTAGAATTACTATACTCTATAGATATTATCAGCGTATTATGCGCATTAATTAAACTAATAATTTCAATTCAAAATATTGAATAATATCAATTTCTAAGAATACAAAATTTAAAAAGAAATAAAAAAACATTTTTGTAGCGCTCGTTCAAAAATTGAAATCGTTTTTAAAAAACGAAACTGTTCTCGAGATTTTTGTCAGAAGATAAAATAGAGTATTTATTATGTATATTCTAAAAAAAAAAACGAAATTTCCTTATATGCTTTGTATAAAGTAAAAAATTAAAAGATGAGACTAAATCTCATTTTAATACTTTTATTTCAATAAAAGCTCTTATAAACTAAATACAAAAATAGAGACTAATTTTTATATACTTAGTATTAAAATATACTTTCAATAAACTATAATCAAAATCTAGTAAAAAAAAAAGTCTATAAAAAATAGTAATCGAAGAAAGTAAAATTCGATTCAAAGTCTAAAATCGACATCGAATAAAAACAAAAACTAAAATAGAATAAAAATTCGAATAATTCGATAAATAAAAAAAAGAAAACTAAAAATAATTAAATAAAATATTTATTAAACGGCAAAAGATTAATTTAAATTTAAAACGAAAAATAAAAATAATAATCAAAAAAAAAAATTTTTTAAATAAAAATATTTTATATTATTCTATTTTTACAACTTTTTTAAAGACTTAAAATTTGTTTCGATATAAAGTTTTAATAAAATCGTTTGCAATTTGTTTTAATATCGAGATATATTTCAATTTTATACGATTTTTAACGATTTTTTTTTGTATAAAATAATATTAAATATTAATATATTTTAATCGATCGTAAAATTGCGAATTTTTAATTAAAGTAATAATTTTTTGATTATTTTTATAAATAATAATTATATTAAAATCGAAATCTAAATTTAAATAAATTTATTTAAAAAATCTTTATAATTATATAGTTTTTTTTTAGTAGCGTTTATTTAATCGATATATTTCACTTTATATAAAAAAAGTAAAATCGTAGATTAATATTTAAAAAATTAAAAAATAATCGTAAATTCGACGTTAAATATATATTTGAAAATAAAGCGTCGAGTATTCGAGTATAGTATATATAAAAGAATTAATCGCAAATTAATATTATTATCGAAAATATTTGTCGATTTAATAATAAGCGTTAATAAAAATAAAGCGATTAGAAGTGTTTATTAAAATATAAATTAAAATATAGTTTATTATAAAGTGATTTTCGAGAATTTTGCGAAAATAAATCTTTTAAAAAATATAAAAAGTGCGATTTTAGCAATTTTGATTGATTTTTATTTCGAAGTAAAAATAATACGAATTGAAATTAAATATTTAAAATCGATATTTAAAATAATTTTTTAAATCGTTAATATTAATTATCGAATTACTAGTAATAAAAAAATCGTCGACGTAAATAGTAATAAATTTTTTTTTTTAATAAAAAATTAAAAAGTTTATATTTAAAAATTGAAAATCGAGTTTAATAAAAAAAAGAATTAAAGTATTGTATTATACTTGAAAGAATTGCTTGAAATTATAAAAGATTTTATTAAATTTGATCGTCTTAAAAACGCTATAATCGATAAAAAAATCGATATAAATTTTTTTTTCGATTTTACTATAGAAAAAAGCAATTTTAATGTTTATTTATTTCAATTTTCAATTATAAGTAATAATAAAAATAAAAATAATTTTATAATTTATAGATTTAATTATAAAAGTAAACGTTTTATTAAAATCAAAGTCGTATTATTATTTAAAATTTCGAATTATTTATTGTATTTTATATTAAAAAAAATTTTATAAATTTTTTTTTTAATTTTAAAATTTTTTTTTTATTAAAAACTTTTAATTATTTGAAATATTTATTATATTTTACGTTTTATTATTAATTAAAAATTTATATTTTTTTATAATTATTATTTTTTAATATTTTTATTATAATAATATTATAGTTTTTTTTAGAAAAATTGAGATTCGAAAAATTCGATAAAAAAAAACGACGTTTAAAAAAATAAGAAAAATGATTCTATTGAAAGAAAAAAAGTAAATAAAAAAAACTAAAAACTAAAAAAATCGAGAGAATTGTTATTTTATTGAAAATACGACGAAATATAATTATTAAAAATAAAAAAAGTTTTGATTTGTTTTTCAATTTAAATTTCAATAAATAGAATATTTTCTTGTAATTTGAAACGATAAATATATTAATTTGTAAATTCGATATTTTTTTTAGAGTTCGAATTTTAAAAAATAAATTAATTAATTAGTTTTTTTAATAAAATAATTTTAAATAATAAATCGAAAAACGAAAAATATAAATTATTAATAAATTAATACGATATAATTTTTTTTATTTATTTTTTTTTATTTTCGTAATTTGAATTATATTTTGATTTTTAAAAGATTTTATTTTTAATTTTTTGAAATAAAAAAATATTTTTTTGAAAAATTTAATTTAATTAAAAAAACGTTTTTATTGAATTTAAAAAAAGAATTAAATCGATAGTAAAATAATTGAAAAATTTAAAAATGAGATAAATCGTTTATTGTAAATTGAGAAAAAATTCGAAGAAATAAAGAATTTAAAAGTTTAATTTCAATTATTTAAATTGAAGCGAGTATTAAATTGTAATTTACGATTGAATTTTGAGAATATAATTATTGAAAAACGAAAAATTCGATTAATATTATTAATTTTGTGATCGAACGATTAAACGATATAGTGTTATTAAGTAATAAAGAGATTGAAAATAAAAAGAAATTTTCGATTATAAAAAAGTTTTTTATTGTAAAGCGTTTTTATTTAAATTTAAATATTAGATTAAAAAAAAATCGATATAAAAATTGTCGTTTTAAACGATATAAAAAAAGACGTTTTTTGATAAATAATAGATTTTTTAAAATTAAAAAAAAAATTATAATAAAATTTTTTTTTTTTTTTTTTTTTTTTAAATTTTTTTTATTAAATTTATTTAATAATTTTAATTGCAATATTTCGTGCAATTTTATTATTTGATTTAAAAATTTAATAAATTTAATTTTTTTTAAAATTTACAAATATTTTTTAAATTATTTTATTTTGTAATTTTTATTATTTTTTCGAATTATTATAGTAAATAATCGAATTAAAGATTTTTATATAATCGTAGTAAAAAAATTTATTGTAAAATACTTTATAAAAAATAATATTTAAATCGAAAATAAAATAAAGTTTATAAATATAAATATATATAGTATATTGAATTATTTTTAATTAATTTTTGAAATCGAAATCGATTTTTTTTAAAATAAATATTGTAATATATTAAATAGTTTGTTTAAAACGTTTAATTAAATCGTTTATTTCGAGTATATATAATTCGATAATTTTTTATACGATATTATTTTTTAATAAAATTTTTTGAAATTTATTAATAATATATTTTTTTTAATTATTATTATACAGACGATAAATAATTTATTATAAATTTCGACGTTTAAAATATTTTTTAAAATAAATAAAATAATCGATAATTTGTTTTTTGATTTTAATATAATAAATAACGATAAATTTGATTTTATTATATATAAAAATTACAATAAATCGAGAGTTTTTAAAATCGATTATAGAAATAAATTTAATAATATTAAAATAAATAAATTCTATAGAAAATTGATTTAATTTGATTTTATAGTCGTAAGATTTTTATTTGCTTTTTTGAATTAAATATATTTTACAAACAATAGAATTGTATTTATTAAATTTATTAATATTTTTGAAGTTGATATTATTTATTATTTTTATTAATTAATTAAGATTTTGTTTTTCGATATATTTGAATCGTTTGTATTAAAAAAGTTTATTTATTTTAATTTAATATATTTTCGAGATTTGAAATAATTTAAAACGTTTTGAAAACCGTTAATAATCGATAGTAAAAAAAGTGTATTTTAAAATAAAATAAAAATAATTAATATTAAACGAAATAAAAAAAATAAAAAAATCGTTTAAAATTTGTTTATATAGTAATATAAAAGTAATATAAATATAAGATTTTAATAAAAAAAAAAATCGAAAAAAATCGATAATTTTAATAAAATAGTAATTTTTAATAGAAATTGAATTGTATTAAAAAAAAAATATAATTTAATTTTATAAATAATAATTAAAAAAGATTTAATCGTATTAATTAAAAATAAAATAAAATAAAATTAATATAACGATATTAGTAATTTTTGTGACGTAAAAAATTACGTAATAATTCGATTAAAAAATTAAAAATCGTTTTTAGTAATAGTATTAATCGTATAAAAATTCGTTTTTTATAAAATAAAATTTCGAATTATTAAAATTTTATAATTTTTTTGAAATAATTGTAAAATCGAAATTAAATTATATAATTTTATAAATAAATAATATTTAACGTTTGTAAAAATTAAAATAATTAGTATATTATTAAGATTTAAAATTAAAATAATAATAATTTTTTTATTTTTAAATTTAATAAAATTATTAATTTTATTATATTATTTAAAATTATTTTTTTCTAATTTTTTAAAGTAATTTTTAATTTTAGCAATATAATTAGTATAATCGATATTAATAATTTAATCGTTTTAAAGAATTCGAAAAAAAGTAATAAAAAATATATTCAATTTATATAGTATTTAATTGAAAATAAATTAATTAATAATTATAATAAAAATAAAATTTAATTTCGTAGAAAAATTAAAAACGTATTTTCGATTCGAGAAATTTGAAAATTTAATAATCGATTTTATTAGTAATAAAAAAATAATTGTAAACGATTTATTTTATTAAAAAAAAAAAGCAAAAATTCGAGTAAAATTATTAATTATAATTTAAATCTCGAGAAAAGAATTTTATAATATATAATTTAAAAAATCGAAAATTACGTTTTAAATCTCGAATTCGTTTGAGTATTAAATTTTTTTTAATTTAATATCGATAATTAAATAAGTAATATTATAATCAATTATAATTGTATTTATATTTATTATAAGATTTTTTTTTAATTATAAAATCTTTAAATAATTGAAAATTTTATTTTGTTTACGAGAATTATCGTTATTATTAATTTATTTTTATTTATTATTATTTTTTATTAAACTTTTTTTTAAAATAAAATAATTTAATTTAATATTTAATTTTTATATAATACGATTTTTTATAATAATTGCAAAAATCGATTAAATTGCGAGAACGAAAATTATTATTTTTATAAATTACAAATATCGATTTAAAATTATTTATAAATGTATTTTATTAAATTTTTTTAATAAAAGTTTTTAAAATTATTAAATTAAAATTAATTATAAGTTTTTCGATTTCAATTAATAAATTATTAATTTTAAAAAAAATAGTAATAAAAATATTTAATATCGATTTTAAATTGTATAAAAAACGAATAATAAAATAGATTTTATAAAACGTTATAATAAAATTAAAATCGATTAATTTATTATTAATTTAAAAAAATAAATTCGTGTATTTAAAAATATTTTTATAATTTGTGAAATAAATCTTAAAAAAATTAATAATAAATTCGATTAATTTATTATTTTTTTTGATTTAATTAATTTATAAAATATTTATTATAATATAAATTCGAGTATAATTTTTGATTTTATTTAAATTTAAATAATTGTATTTATTTTAAATTATTATATAAATACGAAATTGTTTTTTTTATTAAAAAAAAAGGGATTTATTATAAATTGCTTTTAAAATATTGTAATTTTCAATTTTTTTAGTGTATATAATTTATTGAATTTTTATAGTATTATTCGTTAAATTTGAAATAAATATCGAATAATAAAATTTGAGAATTTATTGTAAAGTGAAAATTAAATTATTTATTATTAAAATTTTAATTATTTAATAATTAAAATTAAATTAATTAAATTTATTATTTTTGAGTTAAAAAATGATATTAAAAATTAGATTAAATAATTTTTTTTCGATTATTATTTAAATTTATAAAAATTTTAAAAATATTGAAATAATTTTAAATAAAGAAAATAATAGATTAAATTGTTTTATACGACGATAGTATCGACGAGATCGAAAACGAGTAAATACGTTTAAAGATCGATTAATAGACTTTAAAAGAGTATTAGAGAATTTAATATCGAGAAAAAAATTGATTTTACGAGAAAAAAAGTAAAAAAAGTTCAAAGAAAAATTCGATTATAAATATTTTATTTGAATTATTTGAAAGTTTTTTTGAAATTGTGTAAAAAAATATTAAAAAAGTGATTTATTTAAAATAATTTAAAATAATTATAATAACTAATAAAGAAATTAAAGAAAAATCGAAATCGTTAATTAAAAAATTGAAAATTTAAATTAAATTCGAGATTAAAATGTGAATATAATTTGAATTTGCGATCGATTTATAGTTCGAATAAATAGTAGAAAAAATTCATTAAATAAAGTATTTAATAAAAATCGTGAGATTAAATTTTGAATAATTCGAAAAACTATAAAAATCTTGATTAGAATTTGAATTTAATTTAAAAAACGAATAATGTAATAATTAAATTAATTGATAGAATTTGTAAGAAAATAATAATTTTCTTGAAAATTTATTTGAAAAAAAGAAACGATACTATTAAAAACGTTAAAAGCGAACAAATAGTAATTTCGATTAAAAATATTAATAAATATATCGAATAAATTTTAAATAATATTTTGCAAATAATAAAACTAATAATTGAAATTACGTTATAAAAATTGAAAATTGAATTAAAATTATTTGAATTCGAATAAAGATTTTTCAATAAAAAAAAAGTTAATAAAATAGTCTATATAATATTTTCGAGATTTTATATATTTTTTTTAATTCGATTAATTTTTATTTATTTTTAATATCGTTTTTTACAGATTTTTGTTTCGTTTGTTTTAATATATTAATTTTAAATACTACTTTTTTAATAATAGTAAATTAATTAAATATTTCGATATAACTATAAATCGATAAAAATTTCTCGTGTAAAACAATCAAATTATTGATTAAAATCAAATTAATTAAGTATTTAATCGATAAAAAGTTTTATCGAGTTCGCGCAAATATATTTTGAGTTTTACGCTAATAAAAAGGTTTTTATAGCGAGAAAATCAATAAGACGAGAAAAAAAAAATAACGATTTAAATTGATATTAGAAATAAAAAAACTTTTATATTTATAGTATATAGGTTAAATTATAGTAATTGTAAGTATTATACGATAAAATATCGAATATATTTTTTTCGCGATCTTTTTTTTCGATTATAAAGTCTTTAAACAAGTAAAGTATCGAATAATATAATAAAATATATTTATTTTAAAAGATTAAAACTAGTAATCGATATAAAGTATTTCAAGTTTTTAAAAATCGCTAAATGCAATTTTAATTTTTTTTCTTAGTTAAAACTAAAAAAAGAGAATTGAAAATAGACGAGAAAAAGGATTTTAATTAATTGAATTTATTACGAGCTGTTTTAATTTTATGAGATCGAGTAAAATTATTGCAATTGTAATAACGATATTTAAAAAGTGGAGATTGAAACTGTAAATCGTCGAATACAAGGAATTATTTGTTCGTATGCAACAAAAAGTGATTAGAAATATTTTTCAATTGAAAATAAAAATTAATTTGATTAAAAAGTAAAAAACGAGACTATCAATAAATTCGAAAAAATTTTAGAAAAATTTTCGAGATTTTCGAGTATTTGATATTTTCTAGAAAAAATAGTCGTGATTTTTATGTATTGTGTAAATTAATACTTTATTATAAATTGAAAAAAACTTAGTTAAATAATAAATAATTGATAAAGTAATAAGATTTGCGTCGAATAAAAAGAAAACGAAGTAAAAACTAAGTCCAATGTGAAATGAGAGCTTATAACTTGTTAGAAAGTAGAATAGAGCATTTATTATATATATTCTAAGGAAGGGAGCGAAGCTTCTTTATATGCTCTACATAAAATAAAAGGCTGGGAGATGAGGCTAAATCTCATTCTAACAATTCTAAAATTAAAATTTCGATAACGGAATCGTTAAATTTTTGAAATCGTTATCGCAATTTCGATACTATAAAACTTCGCCATATGCGAACGCTAAAGTAATTGTATTTATTCTACTCGAAGAAAAAGTTTCTTATATAATCATCGAATTTTCGAGTTTTATTTCGATTAAAATTACTTTCTAAAATTATTATATTAAACGATTATTTCACATAGAAAAGAAAAATATAAATTCAAAAAAAATTCATTTCTTTGTCGAATTCTCTCAAAAGGAAAACTCTTTATATATACACGTTTGAGTAAACTAATTGATTTTGCACGTAATTTATCGTATGATTACTTTCGATATATTATACATTTATATCTAAAAATAAATATATGTATATACGTAATACTTTAATTTAACACGTTTCGAATACTCTATAAAAAATTTTAAATTACGAGTTTTACTCGATTTTATTAAACGTTAATTAATACCATAACAATAATAATAATAATTCGTTAATTTATCGATCGTTTAATTAAAATTTAAATATTTTTTTTTTTTATTTATTTATTTATCGATTTTTAAATTTATTATAATTTTTTTATAATATTAAAATTTAAATAATTTAAAAAAGTTTATTTTTAAAAAAAAAACTTTAATTACAAAATAAAAAAATTTATTAAATTCAATATTATTTTTAATTTTTAAATTTATATTTTATTTTATTAATATTATTATAAAAAATAAAAAATTTAAAATATTAAAATTCTCGATTTTAAATTTTAAATATATTTATAAAATATTATTTATTATTCGAGAATTTATTTTTATTTTTTTATAATAATAAATTTTAAAGTTTTATAAATATTTGAATTTTTATATAAGATTTTAAATTAAAATATTTAAAAATAATTAATATATTTAAAACTAGAAAAAGATTTTACGATAATTTAATAATAAATTGTTTTTATTTTTATATAAATTGAAATTTATATATTTTTAATCGAATAATATTTAATATTATAATTAAATTATTATTATTATTTAAAAAAAATTAAATTCGCGAACGTTTTTTTAATACGTTAAAAATAATAAAAATAAAACGTTTTATATTAATAATAAACGACGATTTTAAAGAATATAAAATTATATTAAAATAAATTTAAAAAATAAACTCGAAAATTTCTAGTTTTATAAAAAAATTTATAATATAAATAGTATATATTCGATAATTACGATTATCGTTTATAAATATTTAATAAATAAAATATTTTTTTTATATTTAATAAGTTTTTTTTTTTATAATTTAATTTTTTCGAGATTTTATTTTATTTTATTTATTATCGTAAAATTATATTCGAAAATCGATAATACGTAAATAATTAATAAAAAATTTATAAAAATTTATTATTTCGAAAAAAATTATATTAATTATATTATAAAATCGTCGTATATAAAAATAATTTATAATTTAAAATAATTTAAATTATTATTCGAATTAAATATTAAAAATTTTAATTGTTATTTCAATAATTATTTATAATATAATTTTAATACGTTTTATCGCGCTATTTATTTATAAATTATATAAAATAATTAAATTCGAAATAAATAATTATTTTAATAAAATGAAATTTTTAAATTTTTAAAATTTTTTTATTTTATTATTCGTTCGAAAACGTATAATTTAATCGTAATAAAAAACTGAAAAAAGTTTAAATTTATCGAATATATTAAATTTGTTTTTTATAATATATATTTCGATTTTTTTAGTTTTATTATAATAAAAATAAATAAAATACTTAAATTCGTTTTTTATTGTTTTAAAAAAATCGATTATATTTATATAAATTAATTCGGTAAAATATTTTTTTAAATTAATATAATTTTTATAAAAAAACTTTTTTATTCGTTTTTTTAAATCCGTTTTATAAATATATAATACGAAAAATTATTTTAAATTTATATTTTATATTATATTTTTTAATTTAATTAAATTTTTTTCTTTAAAATATTCGAATTTTTCGTATTAAATAATATATATTTTTTTATTATAAATATAATTAAAATTTAATATTAAAACTTTTATTAAATTAATTTAAATTTTTTAAACGTTTATTTAAAATATATTATATATACTATTTATTATTAATTTAAATCGTAAATTTTATTATTATAATTAATTCGAATAATTCGTTTTTAAAAAATTAATTTATTAATATTAAAATAAAAAAAGTTTTAAATAATTATAATTATAAAAATAACGAGTTTTTTATTTTTAATTATTAAAATTATATTATTATTAGCGAGTTTTATTTTAATATTCGTTCGAATATAATTTAAATAAAATAAGAAATTAATTCGTTTTTTTAAATAAAATTTTAATCGATAAAATAATAAAAATTTTACTACGTAATTTTAAATTATATTTATCGATTCTCGTAATTATATTAAATTTTTTTATTAAACGATTATATTAATTCGAATAATTTTTATTTATAAAATATATATCGTATATATTCGTTATTAAAAATAAATATATTAATAAACGTAGTTTGAAACTACGAAATAAAAACGTTTTAAATTTTAATAAAAATTATAAAAATATTAAACGTAAAAAAAAAAGAATAATATTAAAATATAATAATTAAATAATTAAAAATATATATATATATATTCGTTTTATTTATAAAAAAATTAATTAAAAATTTCGTAATTATTATTCGTTTAATTTTATTTTATAAATAAATTAAAAATTAATATAATCGCGAATAATAAAAAATATTTTATATATTTTTTTATTTTAAAATTAAAATAAATAATTATATTTTTTTTTTATAAATTTTTTTTAAATTAATTCGTTTTTTAATAAGTTTTTCTTTTTATTTAAAATTATTTATTAAATATAATTTTTAAATAAAAATATTTTATAATATATTCGAAAAAAATATAATAATAAAAATTAATAATTATTTTAATATTTATTTATTTTTTATAATAATTATTAATTTTGATTTTTTTTATCGATATAATTATTATTTAAAATTATTATATATTAAAAAAAATTATAAAAATAAAAAATTCTTATTTAATTAAATAAATAAAAAAATTATATTTAAGAACGTTTTTAATATTATCGAAATATATATTAAAAAAATTATTTTAAAAATAATAAAATATCGTTATATTTTAAAATTGAAATCGATTATTTAATTTTATTAATAAAAATTTAATATCGTTTTTTTTTTCAAAATTATTAATTATAATTTTTTTTTTTACGAATTATAATATAATAATATTAAATTTATTATTAATTGTATTTTTATTTTAAATTTATAATTATTTTTATTTATTTAAATATTTTTAAAATATATTATTATTATTATTTTCGATTGTAATTAATTTTATAAATGTATTATTAATAATTTTTCAATAAAAATAATATTTATTAATAAAAACGTTATCGATTTTTCGACGTTAATCGATTTAATTAAATTCGTTGAAATTCGATATAACGATAAAAATAAATTTTTTTTTTTTTGAAATTTATAATTATTATATAATATTATTTAATTAATTTTCGTCGTAAAAGAATTATAAATATTTATACGAATTTTAATAATAATTTCAATGTATTTTTAATAAAATTCGTATATTTCGAAATTGTTTTTATTAAAAATAAAGTTTTTATTTGTAATTTAAATAATAATAAAAATGAAAAAAATTATAAAAAAATTTCGTTTAAATTGTTTATAAAAGAATTTTAAAATTAAATAAAAAATTAAATATAAAATAATCGAAATTAAAATCGCGATTTAAAATAAAATTAAAAAAAAATAAAAAAAATATTAATTGGAGTTTATATATAATAATAAAAAAAATTTATTTTAAAAAATAAAAAAATATTATTAATAAAACGAGTAATTTTTCGAGTTTTAATATTTTTTAAAAAACGAATAAAATATTTATAAAAAACGTTTATTTAAAATAATTTTAAATTTTTAAAATATTAATTTATTTATTAAAGTTTATTTTATATTTAATAATATAAAATTAAAAAAAAAATTAGAATTTAATAATCGAATATTTAAAAAATATAATTATTATTTAATTAAAATTTAATAATATTAAATTTTTAAATTAAATATATCGCGATAACGTTTAAATAAAAAATTAAAACGTGCAATTTAAAGAATTTAATATTCGATCATTAATTTCGATAAAAATTTAATAATTAAAAATTGTTTAAAATATTTTAAATAATTTTTTAAAACGTAAAAAAAATTTATATTTTTTTATTTTATTTTAAATATCGTTAAAAATAAAAAACGATTTTTTTTCGAATTCAAAATCGAATATTTTAATTTATATTTTAATTTAAATTATTTTTAAATCGAAAATCTTAAAAAATTTATTTTGAAAAAATAATTAAAATTAAAAACGTAATTTATTAATTTTTTTTTCGTTTTTAAATATTTTAAATTAAAATTAAAATTTAAATTATATTTTAATTTATTGAATTTTTTATAATTTTTTTAAAAAAATTAAAAATTAAAACGTAAAATTTAATATTTTTAATTTTAATTTAAATATTTAATTTTAAAAAAAACTAATAATTAATCGTAAAATGTTAAAAAATAAAATAAAATACTTATTATATATATTTTAAAAAAAGAAATTTCGTTTTTTTATATATTTTATATAAAGTAAAAAATTGAAAAATGAAATTGAATTTTATTTTAATATTTTTATTTTAATAAAAGTTTTTATAGATTAGATATAAAAATAAAAATTAGTTTTTATATGTTTAATATTAAAATATATTTTCGATAAATTACAATTAAAATTTAATGAGAAAAAAGTTTTATAGAAAAATAGTAATTAAAAAA
This sequence comes from Acephala macrosclerotiorum, assembly GCA_014904845.1. NCBI lineage: Eukaryota > Fungi > Ascomycota > Leotiomycetes > Helotiales > Mollisiaceae > Acephala > Acephala macrosclerotiorum. The sequence goes on from MU119329.1 coordinate 145,426, forward strand.
AACAATATTCGATTCGAAATTTTAAATCGACGTTAAATACAATTAAAAAATTCAAATATAATAAGAGTTCGAATAATAAAATGAATAAAAAAGAAAAAATTGAAAATAATTAAATAAAATGTTTATTAAATAGTAAAAAATCGATTTAAAATTAAAAACGAGAAATAAAAAAAGTAATTAAAAAAAAAAATTTTTAAATAAAATTTTTTTATATTATTTTATTTTTATAGTTTTTTTAAAAGTTTAAAATTTGTTTTAATATAAAGTTTTAATAAGATTATTTGTAATTTGTTTTAATATTAAAATATTTTTTAGTTTTATATGATTTTTAATAATTCTTTTTTATATAAAATAATATTAAATAATAATATATTTTAATTAATTGTAAAATTGCGAGTTTTAATTAAAGTAATAATTTTTTAATTGTTTTTGTAGATAATAGTTGTATTAAAATTTAAATTTAAATCGAAATAAATTTGTTTAAGAAATTTTTATAATTATATAGTTTTTTTAATAGTGTTTATTTGATCGATATATTTCGTTTTGTATAAAGAGAATAAAATTGTAAATTGATGTTTAAAAAATTAAAAAATAATTGTAAAATTGATATTAAATATATATTCGAAAGTAAAATATCGAATATTCGAATTTTCGATTTAATTAAAATTTGTATAGTTTATTAAAAATTTAATAAATTTTCGAAAAATAAGTTTTATAAAGAAAATAGATTTAAAGTATTGAAAGATTCGTTTGATAGTAAATATATAAATCGAAAGAAAGTTAAAAATAAATCGATTTACGATTAAAATTATAAATATTAAATCGAGTTATATATTAAATATAATATATATAAAAAAGTCGATCGTAAATTAGTATTAACGTTAAAAGTAATTATTAGTTTGATAGTAAATATTAATAAAAATAAAGTGATTAGAAGTTTTTATTAGAGTATAAAATAAAGTATAGTTCGTTATAAAATAATTTTTAAAGATTTTTTAAAAGTAAATTTTTTAAAAAATATAAAAAATATAATTTTAATAATTTTATTTAATTTTTATCTTAAAGTAAAAATAATATAATTTGAAATTAAATATTTAAAATCGACGTTTAAAATAATTTTTAAGATTATTAATATTAATTATTAAATTAATAATAATAATAAAATCGTTAATATAAATAATAATAATTGTATTTTTTTAATAAAAAATCGAAAAATTTGTATTTAATAATTAGAAATAGAATTCGATAAAAAAAGAATTAAAGTATTATATTAAATTTGAGAAAATTGTTTGAAATTATAAAAAGTTTTATTAAATTTAATTATTTTGAAAACGCTATAATCAATAAAAAAAATTAATATAAATTTTTTTTTCGATTTTATTATAGAAAAAAATCGTTTTAATATTTATTTATTTTAATTTTTAATTATAAATAGTAATAAAAATAAAAATAGTTTTAGAGTTTATAAATTTGATTATAAAAATAAATATTTTATTGAAATTAAAATCGTATTATTATTTAAAGTTTCGAATTATTTATTATATTTTGTATTAAAAAAAAATTTATAAATTTTTTTTTATTAGAAATTTCGATTATTTGAAATATTTATTGTATTTTATATTTTATTATTAATTAAAGATTTATATTTTTTTATAATTATTATTTTTTAATATTTTTATTATAATAATTAAAATTCGAAAAGTTTAATAAAAAAAAATATTTAAAAAAGTAAAAAAAGAAATTTCGTTAAAAAAAAATTAAAAAAATTAAAAAAATTATTATTTCGTTAAAAATATAATAAAATATATTTATTTGAAATAAAAAAATTATTGATTTAATTATCGATTTTAATTTCGATAAATAAAATATTTATTTGTAATTTGAAGTAATAAATGTATTAATTCGTGTATTTAATATTTTTTTAAAATTAAAATTTTAAAAAGTAAATTCGTTAATTATTTTTTTTAATAAAATATTTTCGAATAATAATTCGATAAAAAAAAAGGCAATTATTAATAAATTAATACGATAAAACAATTTTATATAATTTTTTTTTTTTTTTTTTTTTTTTTTTTTTTTTTTTTTTTTTTTTTTTTTTTTTTTTTTTTTTTTTTGAAATAAATTTTTTTTTTAAAGAGATTAATTTAATTAAAAAACGTTTTTATTGAGTTTAAAAAAAGAATTTGATTAATAATAAAGTAATTAAATCGTTTGAAAGTAAAATAAATCGTTTGTTATAAATTGAAAAAAAATTTAAAAAAAATAAAAAGTTTAAAAGTTTAATTTTAATTATTTAAATTAAAATAAATATAAAATTGTAATTTGCGATTGAATTTTGTAAATATAATTATCGACAAAAGAAAATTTCGATTAATATTATTAGTTTTACAATTAAACAATTAAATAATATAAAATTATTAAATAATAAAAAAATCGAAAATAAAGTAAATTTTTCGATTATAAAATTTTTTTTCGTTATAAAACGTTTTTATTTGAATTAAAATATTAAATTAAAAAAAAGTCGAAATAACAATTATTATTTTAAATAGTATAAAAAAAGAAATTTTTTAATAAATAATAAATTTATTAAAATTGAAAAAAAAATTTATAATAATAATTTTATTTTTATTATTTTTTTTATAAACTTTTTTTATTAAATTTATTTAATAATTTTAATTGTAATTTTATAAACGATTTTATTATTTGATTTAAAAATTCGATAGATTTAATTTTTTTTAAGATTTATAAATATTTTTTAAATTATTTTATTTTATAATTTTTATTATTTTTTCGAATTATTATAATAAATAATTGAATTGAAATTTTTTATATAATTATAATAAAAATGATTTTTATAAAAAATTTTATAAAAAATAATATTTAAATTAAAAATAAAAATAAATAAATATATATAATATATTAAATCGTTTTTAATTAAAATTTGAAATTGAAATTAATTTTTTTTAAAATAAATATTATAATATATTAAATAATTTATTTAAAACGTTTAATTAAATTATTTATTTTTAAAGTATATAATTTAATAATTTTTTATATAATATATAATAAATCGAAAGTTTTTAAAGTTTATTACGAGAATAAATTCGATAATATTCGAGTAAATAAATTTTATAAAGAATTAATTTAATTTAATTTTATAATCGTAAGATTTTCGTTTATTTTTTTTTAAATAAAAAATATTTTATAAATAATAAAATTATAATTATTAAATTCGTTAATTTTTTCGAAATTAATATTATTTATTATTTTTATTAATCGATCGAAATTTTGTTTTTCGATATATTCGAATTATTTATATTAAAAAAGTTTATTTATTTTAATTTAATATATTTTCGAGATATAAAATAATTTAAAACGCTTTATAAAAAATTAACGATCGATAATAAAAAAAGTATATTTCGAGATAAAAAGAAAATAATTAATATTAAACGAAATAAAAAAAAATAAAAAATTGTTTAAAGTTTATTCGTATAAAAATATAAAAGTAATAAAAATATAAAATTTCGATAAAAAAATCGAAAAAAATTAGTAATTTTAATAAAATAGTAATCTTTAATAGAAATTAAATCGTATCGAAAAAAAGAAAAAAAAGTAATAATAGTTTAATTTTGTAAACGGTAATTAAAAAAGATTTAATCGTATTAGTCGAAAATGAAAAAAAGAAATCGATATAACGATACTAATAATTTTTATAACGTAAAAAAATTATATAATAATTCGATTAAAAAACTAAAAATCGTTTTTAATAATAATATTAATCGTATAAAAATTAGTTCTTTATAAAATCGAATTTCGAGTTATTAAAATTTTATAATTTCTTCGAAATAATTGTAAAATCGAAATTAAATTAAATAGTTTTATAAATAAATAATATTTAATATTTATAAAATTTAAAATAATTAGTATATTATTAAAATTTAAAATTGAAATAATAAAAAAAAATTTATTTTTAAATTTAATAAAATCACTAATTTTATTATATTATTTAAAATTGCTTTTTTTTTTAATTTTTTAAAGTGATTTTTAATTTCGATAATATAATTAGTATAATCGATATCGATAATTTAATCGTTTTAAAAAATTCGAAAAAAAAATAGTAAAAAATGTATTCGATTTATATAGTAATCGATCGAAAACGAATTAATCGATAATTACAATAAAAATATAATTTAATTTTATAGAAAAATTAAAAACGTATTTTCGATTCAAGAAATCTAAAAATTTAACGATCGATTTTATCGATAATAAGAAAATAGTCGTAAACAGTTTATTTTACTAAAAAAAAAAAAAGTAAAAATTCGAGTAAAATTATCGATTATAATTTGAATCTCGAGAAAAAAGTTTTATAATATATAATTTAAAAAATCGAAAATTACGTTTTAAGTTTCGAATTCGTTCGAATATAAATTTTTTTTTAATTTAATATCGATAATTAAATAAATAATATTATAATCGATTATAATTGCGTTTATATTTATTGTAAAACTTTTTTTTGATTATAAAGTTTTTAAAGAATTAAAATTTTTATTTTATTTACGAGAATTATTATTATTATTAATTCGTTTTCGTTTTCGTTTATTATTATTTATTTTTTTATTGAATTTTTTTTTAAAATAAAAAAATTTAATTTAGTATTTAGTTTTCATATAATACGATTTTTTGTAATAATTATAAAAATTAATTAAATCGCAAAAATAAGAATTATTATTTTTATAAATTATAAACGTCGATTTAAAATTGTTTATAAATATATTTTATTAAGTTTTTTCAATAAATGTTTTCGAGATTATCGAATTAAAATTAATTGTAAATTTTTTAATTTTAATTAATAAATTATTAGTTTGAAAAAAAAAAAATTTAATTATAAATTTTAAATCGTATAAAAAACGAATAATAAAATAAGTTTTATAAAACGCTATAACGAAATTATAATCGATTAATTTATTATTAACTCGAAAAAATAAATTCGTATATTTAAAAATATTTTTATAATTTATAAAATAAATCGAAAAAAATTTAATAATAAATTCGATTAATTTATTATTTTTTTCGATTCGATTAATTTGTAAAATATTTATTATAATATAAATTCGAGTACAATTTTTAATTTTATTTAAATTTAAATAATTATATTTACTTTAAATTATTATATAAATATGAAATTATTTTTTTATTAAAAAAAAAAGCGATTTATTATAAATTATTTTTAAAATATTATAATTTTTAATTTTTTTAACGTATATAATTTATTGAGTTTTTGTAATATTATTCGTTAAATTTAAAATAAATATTGAATAATAAAACTCGAGAATTTATTATAAAGTAAAAATCAAATTATTTATTATTAAAATTTTAATTATTTGATAATCGAAATTAAATTAATTGAATTTATTATTTTCGAATTAAAAAATAATATTAAAAGTTAAATTAAATAATTTTTTTTCGATTATTATATAAATTTATAACGATTTTAAAAATATTAAAATGATTTTAAATAAAAATATTAAATAAAACAATAAATTAAACTATTTTATACGATAATAATATCGACGAAATCGAAATCGAGTAAATGCGTTTAAAAATCGATTAATAAATTTTAAAAAAGTATTAAAAAATTTGATATCGAGAAAAAAATTAATTTTATAAAAAAAAAAAAAAAAAATTTAAAAAAAAATTCAATTATAAATATTTTATTTAAATCGCTTGAAATTTTTTTTAAAATTGTATAAAAAAATATTAAAAAAGTAATTCGTTTAAAATAATTCGAAAAAATTATAATAATTAATAAAAAAATTGAAAAAAAATCGAAATTATTAATTTAAAAATTAAAAGTTTAAATTAAATTTAAAATTAAAATATAAATATAATTTGAATTTACGATCGATTCGTAGTTCAAATAAATAATAAAAAGAGTTTATTAAATAAAATACTCAATAAAAATCGTTAAATTAAATTTTAAGTGATTCGAAAAATTATAAGAATTTCGATTAAAATTTGAATTTAATTTAAAAAATGAATAATATAATAATTAAATTAATCGATAGAATTTGTAAAATAATAATAATTTTTTTAAAAATTTATTTAAAAAAAAAAAAAATATTATTGAAAGCGTCGAAAACGAACGAATAATAATTTCGATTAAAAATATCGATAAATATATTAAATAAATTTTAAATAGTATTTTATAAATAATAAAATTAATAATCGAGATTACGTTATAAAAATTGAAAATTGAATTAAAATTATTTAAATTCGAATAGAGATTTTTTGATAAAAAAAAAACTAATAAAATAATCTATATAATATTTTTGAGATTTTATATTTTTTTTCGATTCGATTAATTTTTTTTTATTTTTAATATTATTTTTTGTAAATTTTTATTTCGTTTGTTTTAATATATTAATTTCGAATATTATTTTTTTAGCGATAATAAATCGATTAAATATTTCGATATAATTATAAATCGATAAAAGTTTTTTATATAAAATAATTAAATTATTAATTGAGATTAAATTAATCGAATATTTAATCGATAGAAAGTTTTATTATATTCGCGTAAATATATTTTGAGTTTTATACTAGTAAAAAAAGTTTTATAATAAAAAAATTAATAAAACGAGAGAAAAAAAATAACGATTTAAATTAATATTAAAATTTTTTTTTTTTATATTTATAGTATATAAATTAAACTATAATAATTATAAATATTATATAGTAAAATATCGAATATTTTTTTTTTACGATTTTTTTTTTCGATTATAAAGTTTTTAAACGAGTAAAATATCGAGTAATATAATAAAATATATTTATTTTAAAAAATTAAAACTAGTAATCGATATAAAATATCTCGAGTTTTTAAGAGTCGTTAAATACAATTTTAATTTCTTTTTTTAATTAAAATTAAAAAAAGAAAATTGAAAATAGACGAAAAAAAGAATTTCGATTAATTGAATTTATTACGAGTTATTTTAATTCTATAAAATCGAGTAAAACTATTATAATTGTAATAACGGCATTTAAAAATTAAAAATTAAAACTGCGAATCGTCGAATACGAAAAACTGCTCGTTCGTGTACGGTAAAAAGTAATTAAAAATATTTTTTAATTGAAAGTAAAAATTAATTTAATTAAAAAATAGAAAATAAGATTACTAATAAATTCGAAGGATTTTTAAAGGTTTTTCGATGTTTTCGAGTATTTAGCGCTCTTTAAAAAAAATAACTATAATTTTTATATATTATATAAATTAATATTTTATTATAAACTAAAAATATTTAATTAAATAATAATTAATTAATAGAGTAATAGAATTTACGTCGAGTAAAAAGAAAAACGAAGTAAAAACTAAATTTAATACGAAATAAAAATTTATAATCTGTTAAAAAATAAAATAAAGTATTCTTTGTATATATTCTAAGGAAAAAAACTTCGTTTCTTTATATGCTTTGTATAAAATAAAAACTGGAAAATGAAATTGAATCTCATTTTAACAATTTTTAATATAATTCGTTACGCGAAACTTTTAAATTATTTTATTATTCGATATAAGATTTTTTAATAATTAAATTATTAGAATTTACTTAGTAATAAATACTTGTATATTTATTAGTAAAAATAAATTATAATTTAAATTTTATAAATTATAAAAATTAAATTATTATAAAAATAATATAATTATATTATAATTAACGTTTTATTTATAATATATTGATTTATAAATAATATTATTATTAATACGAGAAAATTAATCGAAATTTTTTTTTATATAAATTAATATTAAATTTATTAATTATTATTTCTCGTAATATAAATCGAATAAATAAAATAATAAAATTATTTAAATCGTATTAATTTTTTTTAAAAAAAATTTCGTTTATTTAATATTAATAATATATTTAAAATTATTAATTATATTATATATATATATATATATATATATATATTAAATATTTAATTAATAAAATTATTAATATTTAATATAATATATTTAAATTAAATATATAAATAATATATTATAAAAAAACCAATAAATTAAATTAATAATAATAATATAAATATAATTAATATATTAAATATATTTATTTAAAAATATAAATATATTATTAAAAAAAAAAATTTTTAATGTTTTTATATATATATATTTATTAAAAATAAAAATTAAATAAAATTATTAAATTTATATTAACAACTTTCAATTTAAGAATAATAAATTTAATATTTTTAAATATAATTAAATCGATTAAAAAATTACTATCGAATTTATTAAATAATTTCTAGTTTAAACGTATTTTTTTAAACGTTTTAAATACTTTAAATACTTTAAATATTTTAAATATATTAAACGTATTAAATATATTAAACTAAAATAATATATTTTAAATATTATATTTTTTATAAACGTATAAATTATCATATTTGTAATTTACTAATAAATTAATACGAAATTTAAATTAATAATAGTATTTATATTTCGTAGTATTAATATTATTATTAGAACTAGTAATTTAAACTTATATTCTATTATTCGTATATATATATTTTTTTTATAATATTTATTAAATTTATATTAATTCGTACGTATTATATTCTCGTAGTTTTAAATCGAAATAATAATTTTATAATATTAAATAAAATCGATTATTTTTAAAATATATATAATAAAATTTAAAAATAAAATTTAATATTATTTATTATATAAAAAGCGATAAATAATTTATTAATAAAATAATAAAATATATAAAAATAATTAATAAAGAAAATTTTAATTTTAATTTATATATAATTTATAATTTATTTCTTCGTAAAAATATATATATATATTTAATATAATTTATTAATTATTTTTAATTCGTTATTATTATTTTTTTTTTTATATTTTTCTCGTAAATTTTAATATTTTTTTAAATTTAAACTTATTTTTATCGTTTTAATTAATTAGTACTATCGAGTTTTTTTCGTTTAATTATATATAATAATATAATTTATTATTATTTATTTTTTCGAATATAATAAATTCGTTTAATTTTTTACGTATAAAATTTTTAAAATTTTATTATGTCGTATTTTAATAATATTAATATTCGCTTTTTTAATATTTTTTTTTTTTTTCTAATTTGAATTAAAAATATAAATTTTTTTTTTTTTTTTTTTTTTTTTTTTTTTTTTTTTTTTTTTTTTTTTTTTTTTTTTTTTTTTTTTTTTTTTTTTTTTTTTTTTTTT
>MU119330.1:0-150989 GCA_014904845.1 Acephala macrosclerotiorum
TAAAAAAATGATTATTATTAGTATTATTAGAGATATTTATTATTAGTAATAAATCAAAAACGAAATAAATAAATAAATTGAATAATTCGTTGATTGATTATTTGTTTTAAATTTAATAAACGCGCAAAAATTGAAAAATATAATTTCAATTCTAGTGCAAAAAGCGCTAGTCCCGATCTGGCCTAGTACCGCACGTGACTACTAAACTAATATTGTACTTATATTAGTAATTCTTTTTTTTATAACAAGAATTAATCTAATTCAACTATTTAAAAAACGTTATTATTTTTTTTTTTTATTGTAATTCGTTAATACGTAAAACTCGTTAATATTTCAATATAAAAATCATATAATTAAACTTTGAGAACAACGCTAATAAACTAGTACTATTCTCAAAGTTCGTCGAAAATTATAAACGCTGAAATTGGAATAATTTTTTTTTTCTTGATTTTATAAATTAAATAATCATAAGATTCGAAATATAATACAAAAAATTTTTTTTTTTTTTTTTTTTTCAATAAATTTTTTTTTTAATTTTTTGTATTATTTTTATCGTTTTTTTTTCTTTTAATTTATTTTTTTATTCGAATTTTAAAATGATTCGTATTTAAAAACTTTTTTAAAACTTTATTAAATATTGATTTTATTATAATATTTATTGAATTATTTTAATCGTTAATTTATTGAATTTTTTACAATTTTTTACGTTTATACGATTAATAAAAAATTATAATATCGATTATAAAACGTTTTTTCTTAGTCGTTTCCAATTTGATTAAATATTCGTATAACGAATATAAATTTATACAAACGATTATCGAGATTTTAAAGAAATCAAATTATTAAATAATTATATTAATAATAAATTCGATTACGATTATTATATTGATTTTTCTTATTATACTATATATTTTAAAAATTAGAACGCTTTTAATAATGCGTTTACTTTTAATAAATTTGTAGTAAATAAAATTTCTTTTGATTTCGAATTTTTTATTATTCAATTAATATTTATTTATTAAAATAATTTTATATTCAATTTAAAAATTAAAATTTTTATTATTTGCAAATAAATTATCGATAAAAAAGAAAAATTTCATCGTAAATAAATCGAAAATAATATATTTGAATTCTCAATTTAAGTTTTTAATCTATTATTCTAATTTTTTATTCAATATAATAATTTTTTTTTTATTGGATTTTAGTATTAAATAATAATAAACAAATCGAAAATTATTTTAAATTGACAAATTATAATAATATAAATTTTTTTAATTCGTTGTTTTTAATATTTAATTTAAAAATTAAATAATTTAATATTTATTAATTTAATTTTTTTATTTTAATTTTTTTTATTGTAATTGAATTATATTTTCGAAATAAATTAAAACGTATTTATTAAAGATTAATAATATTTCTAATATGAAAATTTCTTTAAATTTGATTAAAAATTTAATTTTATTAAATTCGTTTTCTTCGAAAGTAAAATTTTTTTTTCTACTAATATAAACGTATCATCGATTTATATTTTAATAATATCGAAAAATTTTTTAATAATCGTAATCAGAAAACAAAAATCGTATATCGATATAATTATAAATAATTTCTCTTTATAATACTTGTAATACGTAATTTATTAGTGTGTTTCTATTTTCGCAATTTTATATAAAAATTTCAAAATAATTATAATTATATTTAATAAATATAAATAGTGAATTTCTTTCGATAAACGTATTAATATAAATCGTTAGAAATTTATCGTAAATTAAATATAAATTTGAGTAATATTACGAAATTATATTTTAATTTTTTTGTTTGAAAATTGAATTAAAAAAAGTATTAAAACGACAATTAATCGTTAATTAATTCTCTATATTATCGAAAATTGCATAAGAATTAAATTTTTTTTTTCGTTGTTATATTTTTAGATTATTAATTTCGATTTCTCGTAGAAAATATCGATAGTTTTATTTTTAATTTCATTGATTAATCTCGAATTGAAAATTCGAATTCTAATATATTTATTAAAATCGTATTAAATGAAATTAAAAACTTTTTTTATAATCAAATTATCGATTTTTTTTTTTTAAAACGCTTTGAATAATTGTTTAAAAATTGTAATTATATTTTTTTTTCGTAGTTTTAATAATAATTCTATATCGCTTTTTTTTTTACTTATTATAAAAATTATAAAAAATTTAATTTTTTCGATAATAGTAATAAAAAATTGATCATTGAAATCTTTGTAATTTTTTTCGTCGTTTTCAATAAAATTATAGTATTTATTTTATTTAGATTTTTTATTACGTACGTTTTTATTTTGTGATTTTTTTAAGTATTTTCAATTACGTTTTTTAATTGATTTTTCGTTTATTTTATTTGATTAAAAAAAAAAAAAAAATTTTTTTAATTTTTTTAATTATTTTTTTAATCGTTAATTCGATTATAAACTTTTAGTACTTTTTTTTTCATATAATAAAATTTAACAATTATTAAACGAAAATTAATCAATTTGTAAAATATATCAATTATATATGTTTTTTTATTAATTACTAGTAATTTATATAATTTTTTTTATTTGTTCTTTTTATATTAAACGCGTACTTTAAATAGAATTAATAAATTTAATATAGATTTCGTATTTGAATCGTTTTTTATTGAAAGTGTATTATTAATTTAACGTTAAATATATAAACAATATACTTTTTTAATAATTACTCGAATTATTTTAATTTTTTTAATAATTAATAGCGACGATATATCGTTATTAATCATTTTAAAGTATACTTTAAATATTAGTAATATAAATATAATATTGTTCGATTTTATTGAATTATTAACAATTTTAATTACTATTTATAAAATTATATTTTTATCGATTTATTTCTCGATTAATTCGTCGTAAATAATCTCGTAAACTCGACGTAATAAAATGTAGTATTTTTCTATTTTTTTTATATTATTATAAGTTTTAATAAGTATTTTTTTTGATTTTAATTACTATTGTTTTAACGTTTTATTGAAATTTTATAAACGAAATTTTTTTTTTAGTATTGTAAACAATATAATTTAATAATTTTTAATATATATCGATTTAATATATACGTAGTATATTTTATATTATTTTTACAAATATATTTTTCATGAATTTAATAATTTGAAATACTGTAAACGAATTTATTATTTGTAAAATTAGTTTTTTATTTAAATATAAAACGTTGACAATAATCGAGTAATTGAATTTATAATCATTTTATAAAGTAAATTTGAATTTTTTAAATAATTATTTATATATTTAATAATAATAACAATATTTAATAAAATATTAAATATATTTAATATTTACGTTATAATTAATTTATTGAAAAACTTTTATAAAACGTTGTATCGATAAATAATTAAAACGTTTATACAATTGATATAATTTTATATCGATAAAATGATTTTAAATTAAATTCTTTTTTAATTAATATAATAGTATCTATAAATAATTTTACTTTTTTATAATAAAAACGATTTTATTTCTTTGAATTAAAATATTTTTTAAATTGTCGAATTTTATACTTATAGTATTTATATTTTAAATACAAAATAAAAAAAATATATTTATAAAAACAATATAAAAAATAATAATACTTAATAAAATATCGATTCGATTAATTTTCTGCGATAAAATAATACTTTTATTAAAGCAAATCTTATAAACTCCAATCGTAAATATATTCAATTAAACGCTAATATTAAACTTTCGTAGTACTATAAATTGCGATTAATTAATAATTAATATTTTAACGATTCTATTATTCGATATAATTTCTTGAAAAACTTTTAAAAAATATTAATTTTCAAAAATAAAAAATGAATATTAATTTGATTCGAATAATTTAAATTGTAATAATAAAATATTAAATATATTTTTTTTATAATAATATAACGAGTAAACTAATTATTTAAAATAATTATTATTTACATATTATTGATTTTTTTAAACTCGATAAAATAATTCTTATTTTCGTTTTCTATTTTTATACTTATTAATAATTAATCAATTTTTATTATTTGATTATTTTTCAATAAATTTTCTATTTTTTCGATTTTAATAAAAAAACTCTAATAATAAATTGTTATAATATTTCGATTTACTATATATTAAATTTACTATCGAAATTTTATATATACTTATTATCGCTTTTTTATCGTATATTTTATTAATTAATATTTCGATTTACTACAAATATAATATTTCTTTTAATATAATTTTTTTTGAAATTTATAATTTCTACGATATTTATTTCGAAAGTTTTTTCAATTTCGATATTCTCGATTTTATATTCAATCGCTTTTTTTGTTTCGTTTTCTATAAATACGATCAATTTAATTTTAATCGAATTCGTTTTTTTTTTAATTTTAAAAAATAGAATTTAAACTATATTACTATATTTCACGTAATCGCATCGCAATATCTATTATTAATCGCAATTCAACGTAAACGCTTTTAAAAGTATTAACGAATTTATAAAAAATAAAATTGTACTTTTTAATATTTCAATAAATACTAATAATTTGATTTTACAAATTATATTTCGTTTAATATTTCGATAATAAATTCAATTTAATTTTTTGAAATTAATCGAAAAATATTTATAAGTATTTCAATTTAATTTTTATTAAATTAATTATAATAATTTTTATTAAAATTGTTTTTTTTTTATAAAAATATATATAATTAGCGATTTTTTTCAATTTCGAAATAAATTTTTATTATTATTATTAACGTAATAAAATTGAAATTTCTTTTTAAAAATTTATTAAAATAAAACGCGTTTATACGTTTTATAAAACTAATAAAAAATATTTTATTATATTGATTTTAAAATAATTCGATTTTATTATAATAATTATAAAAAATCGATAATTTGCAATTAAAAATATTGTATAATTTTTTATTATATTTTTATTATCAATATAAATTTTTATTAAATTTATAAATAATTTAATAAAAATACTTTATAGATTATTATATTGATTCGATTACTATTGAAAAAATTATTAATAAATATATTAAATATTTTGTATTATATTAAATAAATTCGTATTTGTAAAAAAAGTTGTAATAAGAAAAATATAAAAAGTATTTATAGAAATAGTCGTATTTATAGTAAAAAAATTCGTATTAATAATTAAAATCGTAAGAATAATTATACTCTAATTATTAAATACTAATATTAAAATACTTTGATTTATTAATTGAATTAATCAATTTTATCAAAAGAAAAAATCTTTATTTTTTAATTAATTAACGATTTTTATTTGTATTTATTTATAAAACTTTTTTTATTAAAGAATTTTTTTTAAATTATCGATAATAAATTTTTTATTTTTCGATATTTAAACTTCGTAAATACATAAAAAGTTTTATAAACGACGTATAAAATTTTTATATATTAAATATAAAATTTTTTACAAATAATTTTTAAAGTTTTTTTAAAAGTATTTTTATAAATTGTAATTAAAGTATTTTTTTTTTTATATATTTTAAAACAATAAAAAATATATTTATTTAATATTATTTTATTAAAATTTTTATTATTTGTAAAATTGAAATTCTTTTTTTATTTGTTTTTATCGTAAAAAAATTTAATTTTAAATAAATTTACTATTTTAAAAAATAATTGTCGATTTAATCATATAATCGTTTAAACGATCGATTAAATAATTCGAATTATAATTTTTATTATTTTTAATAATAGTTACTCTAGTATTTACTTTTTAATCTTACGTTTATTCTATTTAATTATATAAATAAATAAATATTTTCTTTAGAAAAAAGCAAACAAAATTGAATTATTAATATTAAATTAAAATTTTAATATTTCGTAATTTGTTTTCGAACGTTTTAATACTAATTAATAATTGAATTTATTCGATTATAAAATAGCAAAATTACTTACGAAAAAACAATAATTAAATAAAATTAATCGAATAAAAAAATTCAAATTGTACGTAATTTACTAGTTCAATTAAACGTAAAAAAAAATAGTTTTTATTTGTATTAAAAAAAACTATTAAATTTTCAAAAAATATTGCGATTTCACGTTCGTTTTATTTTCTTCGATTTAAAATTAATTGATTTTTTATTCTACGTTTTATCGCGTATTAATAACGAGTATTTTATTATAATTTATTAAACAATACTAAAAACAATTCTTACGAACTCGATATAAAAACTCGTCGAACCAATATATTTATCGAATATAATACGACTCGATAAAATACTTTTCGAGAATATAATTACATTTTTTCAAAGTACGATTTTAATCAAAAAAAAACTTTTTTATTATTTTTTTTATTTCTCGATTCAATATAATATACATTGAAATAAATATAAAATTTCAAAGTAAAAAATAATCGAAACTATAAATTATAAATAGAATATAAAAAAATATTTTTAAAATAAACAAAAAAAATATTTAAAAAAAAAAAAAAAAAATTAAAAAAAAAAAAAAAAAATTTAAAAAAAAAACTATATAAAACTTTGTAAATAAACGAAATATAAATATCGAAAAAACGATTTATTAAAATCTTAAAAATATTAATAAATATTACAAATAAAAAGAAATAATTAAAATAATCACATAAAGAAATTATAAAAATAAATTTAATAAAAAATTTCAATTTATAAAAAAATACAATCAATTTAAAAACAAAATAAATTCGAAAATTAACGTTTTTTATTATTTTTATCAAAAAAATTAAAAAAATAGTATTAATACTTTCGAATTTCTTTTTTTAATTATTAAAACTTACTATAAAATCTTTTATAAAACAAACGATATTACTCGAACGTACAATACTTTAAAAACAATTCTAAAAAAGTAATAAAATATTATTATTAAATTTGTTATTAAAAAACGAAAACTCGAAACGAAATTCGTCGTTTTTATTATTATTAGAAATTAAAAAATTATTAAAAAAATTTAATTAATTAATATATAATTTCAATCGTAAAAATTAAACAATATTTAATTTTAATAAAAAATTAATTACTTTTATAAAAATTTATAATAATAAATTTAAATACTACAAAAAAAAAATTTATTAAATATATTTATACGAATATTTAAAAACTTATATTTAAAAACAAATATTAAACTCGAAAATTATTATAACGCGTTTTCGATTATATTTATCAACGAAATTAATAAATTCTATTATTAGAAATTCACTAAAAAAAGTCTATTTTTCGATAAAATAATTGAAATTGTAAAATCGAATTTCGAGATCGAAAAACGTTAAAATAAAATATTTAATTAATAGAATACGATTATATTCGCATTAATTCGAATATAAAATTCAAATAAAACGATCTTCGAATACTTCGAAATATTATACCAAAAATTGATCTAAAAACAATTTAATTTACGTTCGAATATACGAATAAAAATTATTATACGAAACAAATTTTATTACGTTTATCGAAATATATTAAAATACTATTAAACGCTTTTTCGATTTTTATCGAATTTTTAAACGATATATAAAAATATTTATAACGCGATTTTATTTTAAACGAAAATAAAAACAATTTTTAGAATTTTTATAATCGAAAAAAAAGAAATTTATCGAAATATAATCAAATTATATTTCGCAAATTGCAAATATCACAATAAAAATACTCGATATAATAATCGAACTAATTATAAAAAATTAATAATATATTAAAACGAAAAAAAATATTTCGTCTATAAAAACTCGAATTGTTAAAGTATTTACTATATACTAAAAAAAAGAAAAAAAGCGTACGACGATTTTAAAAAATCGAAATTATTCGATAAAAACAAAATAATTTAATTCGTAATTGAATTCGAAGAATTAAATTTCGATATCGCTAAAAAATACGAATAATTCGTTATTGAATTTATTAAAAAAAAAAAAAATTTATACGAAAACGATATTACGCGATCGATTAATTACTTTATAACATTTTATAATACGATTAATAAATTTAAAATCATCGAATTACTCGATTATTAATTAATTTATTATACGATATCGAGTATCGTAATACAATTGAAATTATTTTCAATATTTACTAATATAAAAACGTATTTTTTTTATTGTATTTTTAAAATATAAACAAATTACAAATTAAATTCAACAATTTTAATAACGTATTTATTTAAAATAAACGATATACGTTTATTATTAAAGTATTTAAACATTTTTAAATACTATTTAATTTATTCGAAAATTTGATTTATAATAATTGTAAAATTTCTACGACAAAAATTGATTTTATTATTTATTATTTGATTAAAACGAAATTCAAACGATTATATAAATACTTCGAACATTTATTAATCGCTAAATTCGCGCGAATATTAAAACGTAAAAAATATTTTACGAATTTCAAAAAAATTAAAAAAAATAATAAAATTCTATTAATAATACTAAATAAATAATAAATTTTTTAATTATTTTAAATTTATATTATACAACGATTATAATTTTAATTATTTCGTTTATTTAAACGTATTGTAAATCGATGAAAAATTAATACTTTAAATCGTAAACGAAATTATAATATTTTAAATCGCGAAATTTTTTGTAAATATATTAATAAAAAAAATATAAAATACTTTTCAAATATATTAAATCGATATTTATTTTGAATTATTAATATTTATTATTTATAATCTCGAAACGAATTTCAATTTTAAAAAATTTTACAATAATATTAAAAATATAAATATTAATTCGAAAATTATATCAATAGAAATTTATAATTCGATTAATCTAATAAAAAAATATTACGTTTTATTAAAACGTACGTATAATATATTACTTTAAAAATTCTTTGATTTACAAAAAAAAAAACGATTTCAAATAATGATTAAAATAATCAATAATACGATAAAATCGAATAATATTATTTTTACATTTTTTATTTTTAATATTTATTTTCAAATATTATAATAAAATACGTTTATAATATTAATTGTTACTAAAATTAAAATAGTAAAAAATATAATAATTACAATTCGAAAATATTATATTACTCACTAAATTAATAACGTTCTACAAATAAAAAATAATTTACAAAATTATTATTTAATTAATTTATTTTTAAATTTAAACGTATTTATTTAAAAAAAAAATAAAAAATAAAAAAAACTATATATATTTTTAATAATAAATATAAAAACTTTCAAAGTTTATTTGATTAAAAAAAAAACTAAAAATAAATAATTGTTTATAAATTTTCGTACAAAAAAAATTATTATTATTTTAAATAATTTATTCGCAATTTCTCGTAAAAAAAAAATTAATAAATTAATCACAAAAAAAATCTTTGAATTAATTTCTAATAATTTGAAAAAAATTAATAATTAACGAATTTTCGATTTAAGATTAATAAATAAAATCAAAAATATAAAAACAATAATTTTATACGAAAAATCTCGTTTTGTAATTCAAATATTCAACGATAAAAACAAAAAAATAATATTAATTTAATTTTCGATTATTTAACGTATTAATCAACGAATTATTATTATTTTAATTTTATTTTTCAAATTCAAAAAAATCAATTTTTATTTAAAAAACATTATTTAAATATACGTACAATTAACAATTTTATTAATATGTATTATTTTTATTAAATTTTCGAAAAAAATAATAAATAAATTTTTATTGAATATCGTTTTCAAAGTAATTAAATTTTTTTATAAAATCTTGAAAATAAAAATATATTAATATAAAACGTATAATACTTACTATCGATTACACAGAAATATTTATTAATAAATTATACGCAAAAAATAAAAATCTAAATTTTATACTTTGCAATTGTTATAATCGTTGTTTATTCTAGTAAAAAGTGCACAAAAATTGAAAGATATAATTTCAATTTTAGTGCAATTAAGACTAGTCCCAATGCAGCCTATTACTGCACGTGACTATTGTTTCAACATTTACTATAGAAATAAATTTTCAATAAAATTTTCAATTTTCGATCTTTGTTTATTTATTACAAAAAGTAATTATATTTTATTCGAAATAATCGATATATAAATCAATAATACGTTTATTTTAAAAGATTAAATCTTTATAAAATTAAAAAACTTTAAATTACAAAAAATTAAATTATTAATTAAATCTACAAAATTTTTTACGTTGAATATTTTTTTATTATTCAATAAATGCAAATTAATAGTAAATAAAATCGAAAATAGAATTGTATTTTCACAAAAAAAATAAAATAAACGTTTAAATTTAATTGATTTAAAATCAAATTTTTACAAATAAACGTATTTCGAGTAATATATTCGAAAAATATATATCAATTCTATTTATCAATCGAAAATTATATACGATATATCGACGACAATTTAATATTAATATCTCGAAAAAAAACAAATTATAACGCTAAATAAACGATTACAATAACAAATAAACAATCTCGATCGTAAATTTCGATTTTTTTATTTAAATTTATAGTCAATAAAATTTTTCATTTTTATAAACGATTTTTTTATTATAAATAAAAACTTTAATTCGTAGATCGAATATATCGTCGTTTTTAACAATAAGACTTATAGCGATAAACAATTCAATTTACAAAATAATTTACTTTATTGAAATTCAATGAAATACAAAAAAATTATTTATATTATTTTAACTTTTGAATTATACGTAATAACAACAAAAATCGATATAAAAATTTCAATTTTTATTATTTTTAATTTTATTATAAAACGACTCGAATTAAATTTAATTTTTGTAATTATTTGTATTGATTTTTTTTCTTTTTACGAGTATATAATCAAATTCGATACTATTAAAGAAAAGCGTTTTATAATCGATATTATAATTATTAAATAATCGTATAAACGTAAAAAACTTTCGAAAATTCGATAAATTACTAAAAACAATAATTCAATTAATATTATAATCAAATTCAATACTAACAAAATATTTAAATCGCTTATTAATATTAATTACTTTAATATCAAAATACAAAAATAAATACAACGTTTCAAAGTTCAAAAATCAATCGACGAAAGTAAAAATAGTAAAAAAAATAATTATTAAAAAAAACAATACTAAAAAAAAAAACGTATAATTATTATTTTAATATTTTTAGTATTTTTCGATATTTTCAATGTTTTTAAAAGTAAAATTTTCAATTGATTCGAAGATTATAAATATTGAATTTAAATTTTTTTTTTTAAATTTGATTTGATCGATTAAATATTATAATACGTAACGACGATTAATTTACGATCAGATTTCTTTTTAGTATTTAATAGTAAAATAGTATATTAACAATCGTAATAATACTTTCTTTTGTATTTGATTTACGAATTAAAAAAAGCGTTTTCTTTTAAAAAAAAAATTACTAATATTGATTTAATTATATAATCATTTAAATAATTGATTAAATAATTCGAATTATAATTTTTATTACTTTTAATAACAATTGTTTTAATGTTCATTTTTTAATCTTATATTTATTTTATTTAATTATATAAATAAATAAATATTTTCTTTAAAAAAAAGCAAATAAAATTGAATTATTAATATTAAACTAAAATTTTAGTATTTCGTAATTTGTTTTCAAACGTTCTAATAATAATTATATAATAAATAATAAAAAAATTGAAAGTTTTAATTCGAATTCGAGTAAATATTATTATTAATATTTATACGCTTTCGATTAAATAACGAGTAAAAACGTAAAACTTTTTTTAATAATTCGTTTTTAATATAAATTCGAATAAATTAATATAAATTTAAAATTACTTTTACGTTTTTTTATTCGTTTTTTGTAAACGTTATTATTTTATATAGTAAATACAGATTTAAAAAGTAAATACAAACTTAAAATCGTTTTCATACTATTTTTTTTAAGTTTTTAATAGTCTCGATATTTTTAGTACGTTTTTATAAGAAAGTTCTTATAAATTCTCGTTTTTTCGAAAATACGTTAATTATTTTAAGTATTTTTTTATAAAAAGTAAATTATTTAAAAAAAAAAAAATTTTTTGTAAATTAATTTTTTTTAAATAGAAATTTAATTGTTTTGTAATTAATTAAACAATTACTAATTAATATTAATATTACTAGAAATATTTATTACTAATAATAAATTAAAAACGAAATAAACAAATAAATTAAATAATTCGTTGATTGATTATTTGTTTTAAATTTAATAAACGCGCAAAAATTGAAAAATATAATTTCAACTCTAGTGCAAAAGGCGCTAGTCCCGATCTGGCCTAGTACCGCACGTGACTACTAAATTAATATTGTACTCACAATTATAATAAAATTATATATTTTTTTTTTAAAATTTTTTATAAATAACTAATTTCGAAAACGATATTAATTACGTATTTTTTAATATATAAAAAGTTTTCATTTATTATAAAATAAAAAATAATTTTTTTTATTTTTATTTTAATTAATTAATTTACGAATTATAAATTACTTTAAATAAATTTAATTTATTAATTAAAACGAATTAATTTACGATTAAATTTTTTTATTTTATATTTTATTATTTTATTATATTATACGTATAATATATATTATATTAATATTATATTTTAATTTTAATATTATATTCGCGAATTATATTTTAACGTTAATAAAATTTTTAATTTTTATAATTCGAATATATATTAAATATTTATAATTATTAATTTTAATCGTATAAATATAACGATTTAAAAAAAAATTATTAATTAATTATATAATATTTATATAATAAATATATATAAAATTAACGTTAAATAAAATTTTAAAATTATAAATTCATTTTAACGATTAACGTTTTATAAATTATATTAAAAAATTTAAATATATTATATATAAATTAATATAATATAATTAAAAATTTATTAAAAATTTAATTAATACGTATATTATTATTATAAAATTTTTAATATAAATATATATTTTTTATATTTATTATATATATATTATTAATAATTTAATTAAATTAATAATATATTTATTATAATATATAATATTTAATTTTATTATATTATAAATAATATATTTGTATAAAATATATTATATATATATTAATTTTGAAAGTTTATTATTAGTTTATTTTATAAAAAAAATATATATAATATTTTAATACTAAATATAATTATTATATATATTAATTATATTTAATATAATTTTAAACTTTTTAATAAAAATATTTTTTTTTTTAAATATAAATAAAAAATTAAAAATTAAATATATTTTAAATATATATTAATATTATATTTAAATTATAATAAGTAAATACTTTTTAAAAAAATTATTAAAAAAATTAATACGTAAAATAAATTGTTTAAAATTAATTAAATATATATTATATTAATATTATATAAATAATAAAAACGAATTATATTTTATTATATTTAATAATATTTAAATTAAATATATATTTAATTTAAGTTTTATTTTAATATAATAATTTATAATTTAAAAATTATTCATAACGTAATAAGTATATATTTAATTTATAATAAATATATTAATAATAAACGTTTAATAAATAAATTATTTTATTATATAATATATACGAAATTCGTAAAAAATATAATTTAATAAAAATTTTTGTATTATATTTTAAATTAATAATTTTATATAATTAAATTATAAATATATAAATAAAATTTAAAATATAAATTTAATATTTTATAATTTTTAAAAATAAAAATAAAAATAAAATATAAATATATAATATATATTTATTTTGTGCGGCGTATAATAAATTAAACGTTAAAATAAAAATAGTTTTATTTCTCGGGAGCGAGAGTATAAATAAAGTATATACGAGTGATTTTATTTCATTTTAAATAAGCTTTCGGAGAATAAATGATCGGCATATTGCTTAGTATTTTAGTAATATTGCCGAGCCTGTAGCCCCCAAACGAGAATTCAATAGTGGAGCTGCTAACGCCCTCTGTGCTCTCGATTACGATACGCTTAAGACCCCTGAAGCGTGTTCGCAGGATATTGCAAATGTTCGTGACGGTTTCAGCCGCTGTGGTATCCATCACATACTCTTTTTGAGTTCGATTCGTAGGGTTGTAGATCGGTTCGGAGAATAGAAAAAGAACGAGTTTTTTGATTTTCAGAATGCAGAGATCTGGGACTCGTTGTGTGAACTGCTTCAACCCTTGCAAGTTGGCGTATGTCGTAGAACCCCACCATCCGTTGCCCACAGAGAAGGTGTTCAGAGAGTAGAATATCACTCAGGCCTCCTGGTGAATCTGTTTGTTTACACGGAGGATGTGGTGTCTGTTGGCTTTGTGATCGATGGTGAGCGCCGACGCTTTCTGGCGTATTGCCTTTCTGATAGGAGTAGTGATGTGTACCGGCTCGCTGCTGACCAGGAGGAGTTCGTAAATCATGTTTCTGATTTCTGCAGGGAGCTCGAGGAAGCGGAAGTGCGGTGGAACGTCCTCTGAGGCATTCGAAGGCGATTGCGTGGATGGAGCGGTGGATGCCATCGTGCGTGGGAGGTTGCGCTATCTCGGAAGATTCGAGTTATAGCTGAGGATAATCAAGCTATGGTGATGCCAGTCTCTTATGTTTGATCGGTGCGGACGTGTAGAACGTGACAAGTAACCTTATCGGTTCTCGGTATGCGATGTGCTTGAAGATAGGCATGCTGGTCAGCTGTTTGCACCCTATCAACATTTATTGGCTGGGAAAGAATAGTTAGCTAGGAATCGGAACCATTCACCTTTACCAAAAATTGAGCGGGAATGTCATTTGAAGTTGATGATATTCGTGTTTGTGTCACCTGACACTTCATTAGTGCTATTCACTGCGTATAGACTTCCTAAGTAACATGAATTGCAGCACAATGCAAAGCTGTGAATCAGCGATGGGCTCATTCAAGAACCCCAAGCCAAGGTCCTCTATCGTCTCATCGTATATTCCTGTTGGCGGTTTGTCGGGAAAAGAGAGCAAGGGCGACCGGCCATTACCATTGATTGCATCGCTTTTCGGGGTAAGCCGTGTGGAAATTTTGAATCGATTGAAGAACTCTATCCACGCTTGACGCAGTATACCTTGCTTAAAGCTCATTTCCACTGCCAGATTGCTTTCCTTGGCTTTCGGATGACGGTCCAGTTGCTTCCTTAACTTTCTTGCTGCTTCGGCAGCCGAGTCGCCGAAGAAGGTCCAATTCACAACATCTGGACTCTCATTTCTGTGCCTACTCCGAAGATTATGCCCTATCCAAGGAGCCAATCGGTGTTCAACCCTCGACGATGTTTGAAACTCGAGGTTCAACATCCGCATACCTTTGAAATCCCTCCTCGGGATCTCTCCAAACTTCTTGACCTCCTCAATACTAGCGTCCTCCACAAAGTAGGCTCGATGCCCGGGATCGGAGCTGGAAAATATGGGCATAAAAAAATGGTGAACTCGACCTTTTTGATCATGGTGATGTAGCGTATCGGGACGTGTTTAAGGAAGTTCTCGAGGGCTTTCATGTTAGGCCCTCAGGAAATTGACGAACCATACCATCTGTTGCCGAATCCGGGCATTATTTCCCGTACCTGAAGATTGGAGACTTAGTAAACGCCTGTACTTTTATCATAACTCCATGGCAAGTAGGGCAAAACTACCAAATAGGTGACGATGTGCGAAATATGCGAACGAAGATTGAAAGACATCGTTCAGAGAAAGAACGCGGGGAACAAGGTTTCGAAGGCTAGAGGCTTACTTACATGATTTGGCTCGCCTCATCGTGTACGTTCTTATTGACTCGTAAAATGGCAAATTTATGAGTTGGTTCTCTCCTCCAATTAAAGTCCAGGGAAATAATAAAGCTTTTCTGGTGGAACAGAAGTTCGTAAATCATATCACGAATTTCTTGAGGAAGTGTCTCGAAGGATGAAAGCGTCAGTGAAGCGCTCGATGATGCGGCCGAAGCCTCCATCTTGTCTGATCGATGAGTTGCCGTAGAAATGATCGCGATGAATGCAGAACTTCCAAGACTGGCGATTTCTGAGAAGGTGACGTGATCATGGAATGCTTCAAGTTGTCACTTCATCCTAACTTCGAAAGAAATTGCTTGAATTTGGTCTTCTGATTTCCACGTTGTGGGCCTTACCAATACGATCGTAACCAGAGTCATAGGCCCGTGGTTATTAACGGTACCGTTCGATCGACGGTGTCAGCCTCTCCCGGAGCCAGAATAAATAGAATACATGACTTCAAGTCTGAATGAGAAATACAGACATGGAGGGCAAGTCAGGGGAGACTTCCAATGGCGGCTCCGGCTTTGAGGGAGATGCGGGAAGAAACCAAGTGAAGACCAGGATTGAGGAATTGATCTAGCAGGCAAGTTTGATAGGAGTTCAGCTGCAGTTCAGTTGACCAATCATCCTTGAGGGCATCAGTTTTGTGGCAGGCTTCAGCCTACTGCTGCCTATCGGTACCGAGCGGAACTAACCGCCATAAGACTCATCGAACGACCCATGAACATCCCCCATCAAAAACAACCCAAACTCATCAAACAGGTAAACAGGGAAGCTTGCGATGGCTCAGAAACTGACGGAATTTCGATACTTTCTCTCTCTTCCACCCGAGACTCGCAATCATATCTACGAGCTTGTCCTTGTGAACGACCATCCAATTTCAATAGCGTCAGTCCGCAACAAGCGAAAGAAGAATGACCCAAGTCGTTTGTCCCCATTCGGACGATTATTGAGGGTCAACAAGCAAATCAACGGTGAAGCAAAATCAGTGTTTTACTCCCTCAACACATTCGTTGTTGGAAATGGCTGGTGGGGTTCTAGGAGGGAAGAGAATCTCCAAGTGAGACGGTCCGAGCATTCTCTGATACCCCCGTGCTGATATGCTCAGGCCTTGAAAGCATTCATCTCTCGTGTGCCTAAAGATTGTATTGCTCGTATCAAACATGTCCATATCGTTTTTTCCCTTCACGTGGACTTGCGATGGACTACTACTGCCGTGCCCGTGTCATGGGAGGCAGGTAAGGACTATACAGCTGAGCTCAACAACGTTGGCCGAGCGATTCTGAAGCATTTTATGGGTATCGAGTGTGTGACGGTGAGGGCAGAGGCGATAAATCGGTACGGCGGGTCTACATTGCCTAGGTTCCCTAATGATCGACTTGGCATCATGACTGGCGATGTTGATGGCGTTGCGAAAGCAATCCGTAAAGTATTGGATGGACTTGCTTTGAAGGGACTCAAGGAGGTCCGCTGGATGCAACAGGGGAGACTGAAGCTCGATGAATTCGCTGAAAAGGTGAAGCATGAGAAATTGGAAGAGACGGTGAAAATGAAGTTTGTAAAATGGGATGTATCGAGACCGCAAGGGGAGTCTTGAAGTACAATATTCGTTCCGCCTTTGACGGTCCCAGAGTTCATATCAACGAGACTTGATTCTTGCAATAATCTCAATGCTTTCGCAGACACATCTATACCAAGGTATCGGAATCCCTCTGGTTACGCCAAGCGATATGGATCTCTCTCTGCACCCTGTCTCCATCTCGAAGCCGACCAAACACTCCCTTAATATACCGAAGATGTTGAAATTCGATTGTTTTGCCTGTCTTTTCCCTTTCTGCCAGGATCCGTTCAAGAACTTGTTCGACGTACACGCATTCATCCTCCCATACGCAGACTCTCTGGAGCTTCGGGAGCCTCATGAAGGATGTGATTGCATTTGACAGAACGGTGATCGTGGGTGCTGGGGGAAGGATCCGACCAGACCATATCTGCACTTCGCTGGATACCCAGTCGACCATTATCTTTTTCAGACCAGTAAAGTGCTTTGGGATGCGTCGCGAGATCTGCCGTATTTCCAACGCTTCGGCAGGACTTCCCAAGAAGTATTTCTCGCCAGAATTGAATGGTGTCTCCTCGGAGTCTAAGAAATCGAGAGAAGGTGGTACTGGAAGAGGGGGCGTTGTATTAGGACCGTTGTTATTGCGAGCTCTTGGCTGTTCTTTTATGCGCAGATAGACGTGGAGATGGATATGAGAAATGGATGCAATCAAAGCTGCTGGTATGTAGGTAACGAAAGCTTTGAGTCCTGAAAGGCTAGCCTCGTCTGCGCCAGTCCCATTCCCCACCACGAAGGTGTTGCACTCGAAGAAGATGCGGATAGCTTCGTTATGAATGGCTTTGCTGACGTACAGGATGCTCCCTCTGGCATCCGAGAGGAGGAGTTCCTTGAAAGTTCTGCGTCGCGGAGTCGAAATCGGTATTGGTTCTTTGCGGACGAGGAGAAGTCGATAAATTTCGCCCCGTATCTCTGGAGGTACAGCCATCAGCACCCCACCAGGTTTTTGTTCCATTGCTGTAGATTCTAGTACTTTTCGATATGTAAGGGAAGTGAGGGCGATACAATTTGCAAGGAAAAATCAAACATAAATATTGAAAAGCGATCGCGAGCAGCTGGATGCCTGACGAGGCGGAGCTCATGCAGGTGAGTCAAGGTTGCACAGAGCTGAACCTCGGTCGCTCGACCCGGAATGTCGAGACATAATGAACCTTGTCAATCGGACCGATGCAGTGCTTTTGCTAATGAATTGAGTCGTCAAAGAATAAGTCGAATGTCGCCTTTGTTGATGATGAGGGCTGAACACGATATCGAAAGAAGCAAATAAAGAAAAGGCGCTGAGACCAACAGTAGTCAGCATATTTTGCTCGTTGTGACGCCGTCCATAACAGTTGCCTTCAACTATCCAAGCACTCTGGCCACGCCCTCAATTATATTACTGGGCTTGGAGTTGAAGATCATCTTCAATGACCTGACCTCTTCAATTGCCAAATTTACGGCATTCTCAAACATCGCCGCCAAATCTTCTGTGAACCTCACACCTCCACCAATAGCGACCCCGTTCCAATTCTTACTCCTCAGCTTCGCTCTCAAATCTTCCATGTGTGAGGGGATATTGGGGTTGGTCTCAAAAATTTCGAGGTTCTAAGGAGATGACGCTGCCTTCGACATTTCGGCATCGAGCACCGCCTGAATTTGGGCGGCGCTGACTAGGTACCTTTCTCGTCGACATATCTGACGATACCGAGGACAAGAACATTCTTTCGAGAAGAAGATGTAGCCATGATTGAATTAAGCGGCTAGGAGATAGATGGCTAAGACCGTCGGGACTGTTGTGTTTGTTAGAGCACAGTTGGGGAAATAAAGTAGATAGACGGCTTAGGCGAACTCGGAACTTGAAACCATTCTTAGTCAGCAATTTAGGTGCGGAAATATCCCCGAGTTTGTGGGGAAGAGGTGTTCGCAGAGCGAATCACCAAAACAAACACCACAACAACCAACGCAGGGCATTGTCGAATTACATCGCCGTACATTTCCAACACGCCAACGTCCAAACTTCAGTTGAAGGTGATGTAGAATCAACGAGTACACAATGCTTTAATCCTATCTTGACGCTCTCGAACGTCATTCACTCGAGATGTCTCTTGTTCCCTACAGCTCGCGCGAGCGAGAATCCGAGATTGTGCTGTGAGTCTCAGTCTTCGTTACTGCATCGAAACTACGACGTCTCAAGTTGTTAATCATGGAGTCAAATACTGACATAATACCTGCTAGTCGTCACAACGATGCTATTGTGCTACGTGACCCTCAAACGCAACAGCTCATTCTCCGTGGCGCATCCCCCACCTACTCAGAATGTCCGACCTGCCATCGACCACTTCGACCTTCCTCCCCCGATCGACAGCCCTCACCCCATCGCTCTGCGGCATTCATCAGCCCTGAGTATTTTCGTATGCTGCAAGGTGCCCATGACAGCGGACAAGAACCTGGTCCTCCCTCCAGTCCAATCCGAAGACTTGTACAACCTGCCTTTCCCTCCTTACCTCGCGAGAGACATACGGAAGAATCAGTGGGAGATGCGGAATTTGTGACGAGCACGCCAGCGCCGCAGACAGGACATAGTATTAAGAAGGAAGCTTTCAGTCCGAATTACTTCAAGCGATTCTTCATTGAGGAAAAAGAGCTTGGTAGAGGCGGAAAGGGAGTGGTTCTCTTGGTCAGACATGAACTGGACAGTGTCTCTCTGGGTATAGAACATTATGATCATGAAAATGTCCGTTGCTGACAAGGATAGGCCAATTCGCCTGCAAGAGAGTACCTGTTGGAGACGATCATGCGTGGTTGGAGAAGGGTACGTCCCAAGTTCTGTTTTAATTGCTCCATAGCTGACGAAATAGTCCTCATTGAGGTACAGCTTCTGCAAGGTCTTTCGCACCCGAATCTGGTCTCATACCGACATGTTTGGCTCGAGGATGTACAGCTCAGCCGATTCGGTCCCACAGTTCCATGCGCATACATCCTACAACAATATTGCAATTCTGGAGATCTGCTACATTACATAAATGGACCTTCTCCCGTTGCGAAGAGTACGAAGGAGCAATTAAAGGAGCAAATGCGAAGAAGATCAAGAGGACAATCGGATCGACCGGATGTCAGATCAGGGCAGCGGAAGTTGGCCTTCGAAGAGATCTATTCGTTCTTCAAGGACATCACGTCTGGACTGGCGCATCTTCACAATAACGAATACATACACCGAGATTTGAAGCCAAGCAATTGTCTGCTGCATAAGGATGGAAATGAGTTCCGCTGCTTGATCAGCGACTTTGGAGAAGTCCAGGCAGAGAATGTGGTTCGCAAATCTACGGGATCAACAGGCACAATATCTTACTGTGCTCCTGAAGTGCTGAAACAAGATGAGTTTGGACGATATGGAAACTTCACAACCAAGTCGGACATTTTCAGTTTGGGAATGATCCTGTACTTCATGTGCTTTGGCAGACTTCCCTACCCAAGTGCGGACAGCATCCAAGAGGAATTCGAGGATATAGACTTGCTTCGAGCAGAAATCAGCTCATGGTCAGGCTTCCAGGACGAGCGAAGAGAGCGCCCAGAGCTACCCAACCAACTCTACGACTTCTTGAAACGCTTACTAGCTCTGGACCCTGCAGAAAGACCCAGCGCGGATGAGATTCTCACCGCAATCCGCACTGAAAAAGGTCTCGAAGCACCATCTAGGACTCGACACGCAAGCAACGCAGGACTTGGTGGCCGCATAATCCAGTCCTTCGATTCCCCCGTGCCACCAAGTACACCTGTAAACGGTAAAAACATATGGCAACAGATTTCCTTTCCAATGCTAATCGACGCAGAACCCAACAAACGCCGAGTCCGTTCTGGCGCTTATATTGAAGATGCGTCTGCGTCCGAACCCTCGCCTACGCCTTCTCCTAGGTCGCAGCAGGTTGTGGAGTCGAAGTCACATTCTAGGTCGAGGAGTCAACCAAGTCGTAATAGACAAGAACCTCTTTCTATCAAGCCTGGAATCACGACCCCATTGCTGATGCCCCCGCCTTCAACTCCGATGTCGACGTTCAAGCATAGGATATCACTCTATCAACATTACCTCGGGAATTGGGTCTTGAGGAATCAGCAATCTCTCCATCTGATTTTAAAATTAGCAATTTTCCTGATCAAGATGCTGAGTATTACGAAACCGTGTTCTCCTGTCGCGACGAGGGAGGTGGTTTGGTGGCCGTTGATGGGGTTGGCGGCTTTTGAGTTGGCGGGCGGGAATAGGGTTGGTTGGAGAGGGACGACGGCTTTGTTCACCTCTCACTTTGTCATTCTCGGGTTTGTTTATCGGTTGGGAGGAGGACTGTGTGTGAGGGGAGCTGGGTTTGGGGAGCACTGGAGATTTGTTGAGGATTGAGGTTCTTTTCTTGCTGCATAGGGAAGGGGGCATTGGCATGGTGGGAGGTCTGGAATTTACGAGTACATTAATGGGTGGTAGGAAAAGGGGAGGTATTCTGCTTTGGTTTTGCTCGGCGTTCAGCATTTGGCTCGTTGGGAGGCAAGCGGGTATGGTCGGTTCGCGTTCTTCTGGTTTGTTGTTTGTAAATATCTAGGGCACTTCGGCTGCATGATTTGGGAGCTCAAAAGATCATGAAGGCTCATGACTATGGATTAGGATGAATGAATGAATTGCATTCCACTTCAAACAAATCAATTCCTTCAGAGTATGTGGCTTGTCCTCCTATCGCCTAAGTATCCTAATGATACATTCAAGTTCCACGACAGTAATTTGGGGAACCGGTATAGAATAGGACGCAACACCTCGCTTCGTAGGGAGATACAGCTAAAGGAGGACAGAGAATATGCAAGATCATGTAGAGCCCTGGATGCACGTTACTGATCGATAGTTCCGGCGACACGTACACGGGTTCTGGTCACGGCATGGAAGTGATGATGCCAAGTTCTTGGAAGGCTTGGATATGAAGAACTCGAGATGGGATATTTCCGTGATGATATCTCAGCTCAAGTAGAGATGGATGCTCGGGCCGAGTGATGTTTCCCCTTATTATTGTTATGCCAAACGCATCGATTCCAAAGTCCACCAACTTCAAGTTCCTTCCATCTCTTGCAACTTGCATCACTTCGCTCGTCTCTTGAACCGGCACATCCACCGCCCAACCACAAATAACCTTACAAATCGGCGACCTCAACTTCGACTCAACCCTCAATCCAAAAACCAAGCCGAGCTTATTCACGTCTTCACGTCTTCACGGGATCACCGATGTGCCCCCGCAATCTCAGCCCCCAATCAGGCAAAAGATCCCGATTTCACCTTTTCTTCACGTCCCAAATCTCGCCGATTGAATATTTTACTCGTCGTCGAGATAAGAAAACAGCCTCGTCAACAAGGCTACAGTCTAGAAGCATCATGCATTCCATGCGCCATGCCAAGAGAAGAAGGTGCAAGGATTCCCTCTACTGTAAGCGTTTCGCAGGGGGGCTCTTATCTCTGTGGCGCTCTCGGGGTTGAGGCTGCGGGCCGCTACAGTACTGTAGACGTGACGAGCAAGGGATTTGCCGTTGAGCAGGGGAGAAGGTCAACGACAGTTTTTCTGGGCAAGAGTGAAGATAGTGGCGAGATGGTCGATATCGTGAGAAACATCGTCGTCGGATGAGGGACACGGGAGATAGTACTTCCAAGAGAGATTCGTGACGCGAGATCCAGTGCTCGATGCCGTACGAGTCAAGATGCAGCATGCCGTCACCCAGAAGTTTTTCTGGGAGATGGATACGCTGCAGCTTTCCGCCGCTCAGGGACGGAGATCCATTCTCAATCTCGGCGCTGGGTCCACAGGACCAAGTACAGTACGTCCATCGATGTTGTCATTCCAGCGTGTCAATTATTTTCCTCGCGCTAAATTTCCCAATCTCTGGAATTGCATCGACATCCCGGAGCGGCCACGACGCAAACCACAGAGCCGGATGAACGTTCCAAAGAACGATACTGCACCTTTCCTGTCCTGTCCTGTCCTGTCCTGTCCTGTCCTGTCCTGTCCTGTGGTTCTCGGCGAACACCGCATACAGGTCGTGCCTGCCTGCACTTTGCTCCAGTGGACCCAATGGCAGCGATTGACTTCTTTCCCCCCCATCTGGGACCTGACCTGACCTGACCTGACCTGCCCTACTGCACGCCAATCTCTGGCCAAGCGTCGTAGCTGGTAAAGGTAGTCACGATCCCCGCTCTTTCCAATTAGATTCACTGCGTAGCGGGGGAGCTTTATCTAGAGCTTCGAGCAACTTTTTCTTGTTTACTTCTCTCCATCTTGCACTCTTTCTTCAAGGTCGACGTCTTCACCTTGCCATTCCTTGCTTGAGCCCCCTGTCTATCAGGAACACATTCCACTCATACTTCTGAGCTCTCCCACTTTTGCTTGTGAGCATTTCGACGCGTCAAGATGCGTTTCTCGAAGATTGCCAGTCTCCTGGTTGGAGCTGGTGTTGCGGCTGCAACGCCGATTTTGGAGCGAAAGGATGAGAACACTGTCGTCTCGAGGGATCTCACTGTTGTTTATAAGGACTGCATGCGTATGACACCTAAGGTGTTCATCATCTCTATGGTATAGGCTCCTCGGATCTTTTCTTCTTCAGTCATTTAGTCTTTCCTGTGATTCACCCGTCAAATTTAATTCTAGTCATCTTGCCCTTCTGTCTTTCCAGTCATCCATTCTCTCGAGATATCGCTAACAGTCATCAGTTCTCCCCAGAGGCAGACATCTGGTACGCCAACGCCAATACGACTGGCTCAATTGGTGATCTTCTGGCCATCAACGTCACGGTCCCGGGTTTCTCTCCTCTCTTCCCACAAGCACACTGTTTGGCGGATGGCTCGGTCTGTCAACTCACCACTGGCGAGTCTGAGATCAATGCTGCCACTACCATCTCAGCACTTATGGCAACACCACTTTTCGATCTGACCAAGACATATTTCCTCATTGCAGGCATTGCTGGAATCAACCCCAAATATGGCACCTTGGCCGATGTTGCTTTCTCCAAGTATGCCGTGCAAGTTGCTCTGCAGTACGAGTTCGACGCCAGAGAGATTCCATCCAACTACACCACGGGATACATTCCTCAAGGCGCATTTGCTCCCGACCAGTACCCGACCTCCATCTATGGTACCGAGGTCTTTGAGGTCAGTGAGACTCTTCGCGACATGGCCGTCGAGTTCGCTAGCTCCGCTAAGCTCAACGACTCGACTGATGCCGTCGCTTACCGTGCCCACTACATGGACGAAGGTGTCACCATCTACAAGGCCGCCGCCAAGAAGCCTGGAATCATCACCTGCGACGTCGCTACCTCTGACGTCTACTTCTCCGGCAAACTCCTCGGCGAGGCTTTTGAGAACACCACCAAGCTCTTTACTAACGGCTCAGGTGTCTACTGCATGACCGCCCAGGAAGACAACGCAACTCTCGAAGCTATGGTCCGCGCCGCTATCCGCAAGGTCGTTGACTTCTCCCGCATCATCATCATGAGAACTGCATCTGACTTCGACCGTCCTTATCCTGGAGAGTCTGTCGAGGACAACCTATTCTACGCGTCTCAAGGCGGTTTCGAACCCGCCATCGCCAACATCTACCTTGCTGGCACACCAGTCGTCAAGGGCATCTTGGACGGCTGGACCAAGACATTCGAGAAGGGTGTCGAGCCCAAGAACTACATTGGCGACATCTTCGGTACTCTTGGCGGAACTCCAGACTTTGGTCCAGGTGCTCAATTTGGTCCTAGCGGACTCGTGACCCGAGATTCTCAAGAAGAGATCAAGGATCGCAGAGCACTTTACAGACGTTCTGCCATGAAGGGCAAGCTTGGTGCTGAGGTTGCGAGACGTGCGAATGGTAACGCTTGAGCGTGATGTTTTAACGAATTTTACGAGTCGCTGATGATTACGCATTCTTATTTCCAAAGTTGGTGGGATTTTTATTTTAATACTAATGGGGTACATGTGGGAGATGGAATGGGATACATATGGATGGTCTATCTGTGTTGAGCAGGAGGTGGTGTTGTGATTGAGATGGTGGAGTTATTTTTACCTGTGTGCATAGCATGGCCGGTGGAAGCGTTGCAATTTTAGAAGCTGAGTAGAAATCGGACGTCCGTATGTGTGGATGTCACTAGAGATACTAGGTGCTAGATAGTCATAGACAGATATCAAATCGGAGTAGATGAGACGATATGGGATGAGGACAATTGGAAGCCATTTACCCCACCAATACCTAGCTCTCTTCCTGGTTTCGAGACGTGATTTGATGGAACCCTCAATAATTGTCCAAGCGGACACCTCAAAAGCATCTTTGCTTTCCGCGTTGTTTCCCGTTGGCCAATCTTTTGAGTTGGCGTATGGAGGGTTGCTTCACTTCGCGTTTATTTGCAAGCACCCCACCCTTATGTTTTAGTTTTGAATTCCTTGTCTTTCTATTCGGTATTCTGATTATCCATCCACTTCATTCTTCAACGTCTGCGGAAGCACCCTGAGAGTTCTGTTTTGTTCTAGTCGATTTCTTATGTCAGTACTGCGTTCGTGCTAGCATTCCAGCTTCTGATATGAGATGGATCTCGGGAAATCTCCGATGATTTGGAGGCTATATACTCCGCCGAGAGGGAAGAACTCAAGGCATTACCTTCGAAATTTCTCTATGTTGAAAGTACTGTCTTAGAGGGGATGCAAAGAAGTTGCGTTGAGGGGAGAAGTATATTGCACGTGACCCTGACTAGGCGCCTCCTTTTTATATGCTCATTTGCTTTTGAGGGAAATACGGGCTAGATTGGGATTTTGTTACGAAATGAGCCTTTTGCGAGATGAATCTGTAGATAAGAGGAAGGATTTGGCTGATGGAGATGGAAGTCATGTGATGCTCTGAGCCTGTCGGGGAAAAGCGCGAGAAGGGTTTAGCGTGAGGCTAGGATAGTTAGCGTTTCCTCTCTGTCTTTGATCTCCCAATCGTTTTTATCTTCTTCAACTTCTCGATTCTCATTCGATAAAGATGCGTACCAATCGAGAAGTATTGAGGTCCACAATCCGCAGTGGCTGTGAGTCGCTGCCCATAAGATGCGGCGGGTGTCGCGATGGCTGCATACTAGACTTGAAGACGATGGATTGATTAGTCCACCATGCCGTGTCATCAATTCAGTGTCTGAGATGCTTTTTCTGTTCTTTGGCCACTACTCAAAATTGCTTATTTGTTGGCCCTTTTCTCATTGGTTGATTGTTCATTACTATTTGGGAACTTGCAGGCTGTCGAATTTGTCTGGCTACCCTTCTGTCTTTGATACAGCGCACTGTGAAGCAGATCTCGTTCAAAATCACTACCACGACTACTACCCTGGCCATCACCACTGTCATTCCTCATCAAATGGAAGCGAAGAGGCAATCCTACGTTTACGAACCTCTCGATCAAGCCAATTCTTCAATCCGGCTTATTATACTTCAGCCATCTGTAGATTTCAACTTCGATGTTCATTGCGATATTTCCAATGTTTCTCTCGACACAGAACCGAAGTACGAAGCATTGTCGTACACTTGGGGCGATACCAGCGTGACGGAGACTATTTTTCTTCAAGGTCACCCATTCCAGGCAACGGTCAATTTGGTTTCGGCGCTGCGACACCTGAGACTAAAGGACCAAACTCGAACTATGTGGGTCGATGCTATCTGCGTTGATCAAGCCAATATTCTGGAGCGAGAACAACAAGTACCTTTCATGAGGAAAATCTATTCCATGGCGGAACGCGATCTACTCTGGCTTGGAGAAGACCCACATGATCATGCCGACCCAGGATTCACATTTCTCACCTACATTAGAAATGTATACGACGATGTATATGATAAATACCAAGCCAAGACGACTGTATCTGAAGATGCCAGAAACCGTTGGGACAAGCTACCTACCCTTTTGAGCGATGATCAAGTCAACATACTCAAGAGAGTTCTGTACGATCCGCCAGTGTGGCAGAGAATCTGGGTCGTACAAGAAATAGCCTTGTCCCAGCAGGTCGATGTTCATTTTGGTTTTCGCTCGATATCTTGGAATGTGTTACAGAGCTTTAGTAGAGCCATGTACCAACTCCGGTCGGCGGGTACATGGCTTCCAGGAGAGGACCAATTCCAGGCCCTGTACTTCTTGAGAGTTCTGGTGACGACTCGCGACAGTTTTCAGGAATATCACGACTTCCAACCCATTCTCGACTTATGGGATTCCTTTAATGACTCTCTAGCCACCAATCCTCGCGACATGATATATGCCTTGTTAGGATTAGCCGATGATGCCAGCAGGGCCATAATTCCAGATTATACCAGGTCTACAGGAGAAGTGTTTACCGGGATAGTGCAAACGATAATCTTTCGGACGCAGACACTAGAGTGCTTATGCCTGGGACATCTCAATCCATATCTCAAACCGACTTTGGACTTGCCATCTTGGGTTGTGAACTTTGGCGACCAAGAAGAGAGTAGTTGTCGACGCGGAAACGTTTTCTCTTTTAGAGAAGACGAATACAAGGCTTCTGGGTCTACAACTTGCTCATCTGTCACTCTGGCCAACCCCCTCGCAACCCCTCCATCGATTCTGCTCCGTGGTATCATGCTGGAAACTATCATCGAGAAGTTTGAAATGGGAAAATTTGACCCTATGGGCTCAGGATAGGAAGGGCTAGTGAGTTTCGTCCAGAGACTGCCCGAATGGATATTTGAAGATCGTGAAGCAAGAGATCATCATTGGGGCGTCGATACATTGGCAAGGACACTGACGGCTGGTATTGTACGGCGTGTAATGTATGTGAAGGAGCCGGCGAAGCCAGAAGATATCAAAGGATTTGGAGATGCACTTTCGCGTATCCGTTCTTCCATTTACAGTCTAGGCGCTGACCATTCAGAAGAACTGGCTGACGAATCGACAACGGATGACACTGTAAAGCTGTTGCTGAGATCTATGCGTTCTCGTAGCTCCGGGTATGATTTAGCCATCGCGGAGGGAAGATTCATGGCTATGGTTCCGAGTACGGCGCAAAGAGGGGATGTGATTGTTGTTTTGTATGGTTCAAAGATACCGCATGTGCTGAGGCCGGTTGCGGGTGGGGAAGAAGGGACTTTTGAATTGGTTGGTATGGCTTATGTGCATGGATATATGTATGGGGCAGCAATTGAGCAGAGGGATGCTGGAGTGTTGAAGGAGAAGGCTTTTGTGTTGGTTTGATATCTCGAGCTCCTCGTAACCTTTTAGCTGGAGTTGGCGAGACGGCACATGCATTATGGAATTCGAGCAAGTGAGCCCCTTCTTCGACTTCTAAGTACCGCGCCGTTAAAGATGGCGTCGACGTGTTGCTGATGACTTGCACTGAAGACCGAAGGTCCAAGCAGCCGACCTAAATATTGATTACTGAAATCAAGTGACTTGCGCGCATCTTGGCAGGGTATCTCACCCAAAAACAGACTACACAATCGATTTTCTTTCAAATCTTGCAATATTTATACCCATTTCTCTGATAGCTAATCCAACATTTATCTCCTTCGCATCCTTGCTTTACTAAAGACTATATACTCGAGGCAAAGGTTCTCCAATTATGTCGCTGGACTTAAGGGCAATAGGGAGTGCAACTTCATCTGAAAGTCTGGCAGTAGTGCAAATACACAGTATCAGAGCTCTAATTGACTGGTGAACATGAGTTCTCAAACTTGGGATGAAAGCGAGCCGAATTTCCGCTGTTGTGTTGGACTACGCTTGCGCTAGAACTACTAACACAAGATTCTTGCTTTCCAAACTCCTACCACATCATTTTCAGCAATAAGTGGTCTTTTAAGAATTACTTCGGTTTCTCATCAAGGCGCAAGGCAGTTGGTTTTTGATAATACTCTTCAAGGCAGGCATACATACTAATACGTCTCCTTCGCTTTTTTCTCACGACACTTTTGCTTTAAAATACTAGCATTGCGCAACATGCCCTACGCGCAACAAGCTTCTCGACGGAACTTGCAAGATCGCGAAATACACTTGGCATACGCCGTGCTTATTAGAAGTCGAAGTCTCAGTGTTAAAGCAATGGCTGCAGTTGAGAATTACGGATACCCTTACAAGCAGGTCTACGCCATGCGTTTCTGCCGGGAAGAGCTGATAGCAACCGAATACTCCGAAAAGGTAGAGAGTATGGATATTGGTTTCAAGAAGTTCTTCGCTTTTACCTCCTCGAGTAAGATGCAACTCGAAACTAAGTCACGCGAAGACTTCGAAGCATCTCGAACCACTTTCCGGGACTGGGTTATCGATCATTTAGCATGAGGTCACCTCCTAATCGTATATTATATTGGCCACGTGGCACGAATAAAGATCATAGACTCGGACTTGGCCCTCAGTAAATTCACCGAAATCCATAACCGCTTCGTGCGTGATCACAAAGCTAACACCGAGATTCTCAAAGACGCATACGGAGATCAGAAAATCACCGTTGCGTATGAATACTCTTACAAAATCTTCTGCCAATCTTCTTCTGATATCGTCCTCTCCATAGACTGTTGCCGCGGCGGGCAGCTAAAAACGAACTATCAATATCGCCTAAAGTCACTAAGAAACAAGGCACAATCGACTTGATCGCAGCCTGTGGTACCCATGAATAGATTTTCAGCGGTCCGTTGTCGTTTCATTTCGCGGTGATCGTAGCACTAAGAAACTTGCCGAGAAGATACAGTTCGTTTTCGACGGCAGCGCTGTTGGTGGGGTGAATGTGCGGTTGAGTATGTTTTTTGCGCAGACTAAGTGTGATTTGGGGACGTGGAAAGATGCCGGATTTACGACGCCGATGCTTTTAAGGTTGTTTGATGGGACGGAGGGGAGACAGTCTTCTACTTTGCTGAAGCCTTTTAGGGATGAGGGGGTGGGGGTGGGGGTGGGGGTGGGGGTGGGTGGGGAGAGGGCTTTGGTTGGGTATAGGGGTAAGTAGAAGTCGGGGTGGTGTTGTTGAGGGAGAGAGGCAGTTACTTTAGAGATTATAATAGAGGAATAGGATTTGCTTGGAATTGAGGGATCTATGGTCGAGTGTATCGCAGCTGAGGAGTGAGGCTTTCTGTGTCGAAGCTCTAGTTGCTTGCCTTGTGCAAAGGGAGTGAGTGAGTCTCATGTCAAGAATCCCACTTAGTCATTGCTAGTATCAAGTGGCCGTCATATGAGTATCGGGTGTGTCTCCAAGAGATTATTTGAAGTGTCTAAATTGGTTTGTTTGATTGCTGGAATCGTATGATACGCGCATGCGCCCTGAATACTGCGCGTGCATGTTGACTAGAAGCAAGCAATTTCCCACAGATTTTATTATATGAATTCTCGATACTCCCGGTGCAAAACCATCAGTCATCTCATTGGTATCTTCCGTCTTGAAATTTATATACTCAAGTCAAACCCTCGCTAATCACTGGTTCACTGCAAGAGTCATGATGAATACAGCCTCGCCTGTGCGTCTAGCATTAGAAAGGACATTTAATAGCCAGAATCACAGTCGAAGAGGAGACTAAGACTACTAAGTCCCTGCTGTCTTTGGTAGATGGGATGAAAGTTCCGCTGCTGCTACGCTTGCGTATGCCCTAGTCACTTGATCTCTTAAGGACCACAACCTTCCTTTCCTGCTTCATCCTCCAAACGATAACGACATCAACTTCTTCTTGACTTACGTTGGAACCTCCCCAAGGCGCGTCCGCATTGTCCTTCGGGAAAAATATTTAACGTTATACATATCAGTACGCCTGGCCCGTGATCCTTCCCGCACCGCATTTACTTCAACAGCGCCATGGAGCAACACCTTTTGCGCACATTAATCTCCTCACCAGCGACATGACTCGAAGCTTCATACTTAGTAAGGAAGGAGTAAGTTTAATCGCAGTAATTGAAGTAAGGAATTGAGTGTAGTTCTCCACTGGCAGTCTTTTCGCCTTGAACGTGCTAACTTGCTGGTCGTAGTCGGAACTCCAAACGATGTCCAAAGACTCAAAATATCCTTATACGCAGGTGCATTTCTTGGGGTTCTGCTGGGACGACCCAAAACAACGTTACTTCCACAGACAAATTGAAGACGTCGAGGCGATTTTCAAGGACTTTGATTTGACCTCTATTAATAAGATACAACTCGAGACTAAGACATTCGAAGATTTCGAAAAATCCCTGGCTATATTCGAGAGCTGGGTTACGTATCGTTCAAGACCGAACAGCCTGTTAATTTTATACTACTCTAGCCACGGTGGTATTGATGAAAAACAAAACCTAAGGATTGAACCTGAGTAAGTTGAGCTCTACTTTATGATAGTTGCTCAGCACTAATACTTCTTTCATAGAAACGACTATGGAACCGTCCATCATTTCTGCC
Organism: Acephala macrosclerotiorum; assembly: GCA_014904845.1. NCBI lineage: Eukaryota > Fungi > Ascomycota > Leotiomycetes > Helotiales > Mollisiaceae > Acephala > Acephala macrosclerotiorum. The sequence goes on from MU119330.1 coordinate 31,750, forward strand.
AGTGGCACTTCTTTTACAAAGCCTTGTGTCAGTCATGCTCCGATGTCGTTATGCTTCTCGATGCATGTCATGCTGGTGCTGCAATTAACGAGCTCTCGACGGGTATCAAGAAGCCTTTGGGGAGAATGGACTTGATTGTTCCTTGCTCCGCGGACGAACGGACCAACGGTATCTTTCATTGGACTCTGAAGAGAAAATTAAAGGAACTACCCACAAAACATGTCTCTTTCTCTACTGCAGCTCTTATTAGTGAGATGGATTCGTGAATGGAAAGTTGTCTGATATACAACACGAACAAAGGCATCGAGTTCTACTTTGCCAAACCTCTTCTATTTCGACTATACGATGACCGTAAGCACTTGCAGCCTTCGATATTACTCAAGTCTTTTAAGACGAAGTCTCAGGTCAAGAAAGAGGTTCAGATGAAGGAAAAGGCTCAGGTCAAGGAGAAATTACCGAATACTTGCAGAGATCTAGTCGTGTACAAACCTTATTGGTGGCAGCAGTGCTTTTGAGTTGAGGAAACAAGAAACACGAGGGGCGGGAGGTGCAGGAATGAAAAATGCTTAGAGGTTATGGCGCTACCCAAGAATGAGCTTGTGGCGGATCAAGGATGTGGCCAATTGGGCCTCGAAAGGTTATATGTACACCCGAGGCAAGCTACCTCTTTAGCACGCTTTCTACTTGTATTTAAAGATAGGCGATCCTCCCTTAATAAGAAGCCCTCAATCGTCTTTAGTTGCAACCTCAAACGCACCACACTTCTCTCTCCTGGCTTGGAAACAGCTTTTCCAGAAATTAGTAACATGACCGGATCTAGAATATATTCATAGTGAATGCCTGCAAGATTTTGTACACTCTGAATGTGCCTATCCTTGTACGTGTAGCAAGTACTTAGGCCTGTGTTGTGGTGATGGTGTTCGTACGTGTATATAGGGTAGTCATTAAGTCAGCAAGTTGGCGTCAATTCTGATCACTGATCATTTATTAGTTATTCAGTTGACCACTTTTGCAACTGATAATTATTTAATTGCCAGATTCTCAAATGATGTGAATGATTTGTTGAAATCGTTAAAAATCTTTTGACATTTTTGACATATTTTCCGGGGTTAATTGAAAGAGAACAAGGCTCGAAAGACCTCGGATAGTTCGAGTTCGAGTTGGACTTAAAGATTGTTTAAATACTTCCTTTCTTCGGCTCTATTATTAGTTGTGGTATGAGTAGTAGTGAGATTTTTCTTAGTATTATTCCAAAAGCTCGAAACAAAACGTAAGTTTCTCCTATTATTGGCAACTGATTGTTTAAGTTATTCAGTTTTTTATCTTATTGTTAGCTATTCAGTTGAAATATTTCCCCGAATGAATAAAGGCTGACTGGCTTAATGACCACCCTGCACGGTGCATAGAGGTGCGGGGTAAAATTACCCCGCACCTTTGAGCTTCTTCCCATGAAAACGCTGCATCCACAATCTTAATCTGCTTGACAACACTAGGTCAGGTGGAATTTATTGCATTGAATACCTAGGCACTTCCTGTGATGGTTTCTTCGGACTCAGGGAAGTAAGAAGGCAAATGGACACGAAGCTTTCTATACCAGGTGGACAGCGGAACTCAAGCATCGAAGTATACAAACTCGGCCTACAACACCTAGAACACTCTATCACGAGCCGGTTGACCAAGCAGGCGCCTTCATATTTTCCAGAAATTTCGGGTTCGCTCTGTCAAAGTTGTGCTGAAGTTGGCCAACGACTCCGGGATGTGAGTAGTAGTACCGCTTCGGCGGAAGCTCGAGACATCGCTCTCAGCGGAGGCTCCAGAGACGCGGTCGGGAATATTCATCTGGGAACTCTACCTGATATCTTCGCTCAAAAAGACTGTGCTCTTTGCGCTTTGATCACAAGGCAATTTATCAGAGCGAAGCGCCGCGAAATCTACGACTACGCACGCTCGAAGGGAGAGAAGCTCGATGGATTATCACTTGAAGAGCTTCTGGGATTGGTTTATACTGAAGAATATTTCGAGCGTGAAGAGAAAAACTGGATTGAAGATCCCTTATCCTCAACCATACAGCTTTCTCTCAACACAATCGTCAACGACGGAAGGTTGTCTCTTTGGTGGCCGGAAAATGTGGCGGATGAGATCAATGACGAGCCTGCTCAGCTTCCCATGATTGCACAAGATCATCAAGCCATGTTCAAGGAATCAAAAACATGGATTCCATTACCTCGAGCTGAAGGACCCATTGAACGAGATGTACGTGTGTTTCGGAACTGCTTCAACACTTGCATGCAAAATCATCTAGAATGCAAACAAAAAACACCAGCGTCTCGACCAACTCGGCTCATAGACATTACAAACATGAGCGTCATTCGTATCCAACCTGGAGAAACAGCTGCATATTTCGTACTCAGCTACGTCTGGGGAAAACCACCATTCCTCCTCCTCCAAAAATCCAACGAGAGTGAGTTCGCCAAACCAGGATCTCTATCCACCCAAGCCATACCCCAAACTATCTCCGAAGCAATAAAAATCACACGATTCTTTGGTGGTAAATATCTCTGGGTCGATGCTCTATGCATCCTTCAAGACGATACCGGGGACAAAATGTCCGAAATTGAAAGAATGCATGAGATCTATGCTCAAGCGGACCTGACGATCGTTGCCGCGACTGGAGACGGCGCGAACTCTTCATTACTGGACATAGATCCTGTTTTTAGGGATGAAGGCGTGCATGTCATAGATGGGAAACGATTCACGGTTGATGCGAGGGAGATGCGAGAAGTTGTTGAGTTCTCAACTTGGTTTACGCGCGGGTGGACCTTCCAGGAACTCGTTTTCTCGAATAGGCTTTTGTACTTCACTCCAGAGAGGACGTACTTCTCTTGCGGAGTAGGGAACTGGAGCGAAGATTTTCCTTTTGACGATAACCTCTCTGTGGAGGACTATAAAGGCAAATTTTTCGATGAAGACCCAAAACTCGGATTCGACTTCCAGGATAAACTTGATTCGTTTGAGAATTATAGCTCTATGGCTACTAGGATATCTACCAGAAATTTCACGAAAGAATCGGATATTTTGGATGCGTGTCGAGGATTTTATACGGGGATTCTGCTGGGAAATTTGGGAGGGTCGGTATGTGGGCTTCCGGCTGCGTGTTTTGAATTTGCGACGATGTGGCAACCAGATGGGAATCTAAGGAGACGGAGAGTTGAGGGAGATAAGATACTGTTCCCTTCTTGGTCTTGGTCTGGATGGGTGGGTGTGATTGACTATCCGCTTCTTTCTGGGCCGGGGAAGTTTGGAGTGAGGAGAGAGATTTCTTGGGCGGCATTTGAAGTGCGTGAAAGTACTGACGATGGTAATGGATGTTTACTCGAACACGTAATTCCCTCGACTGCTGCTTCTTCAACTTCAGGGGAAGTGAATACACCATGGATGGATCCAGCATCGCATCTTAATATTACAAGCCGAGAATGGAAATACGAATCGAAGACACTCAAAATCTCAGGCACAGACTCTCGAAATACCAGTAGGGAGGACTCAGAGAAGATCATACTGCAGCATTTCATTGGACCCAGCATCCTAATCTTTAAAACAGCATCCATAACCTGCTCCCTTACCGAAACCACCGCCCCCCCTCTCTCCCACCGCAAAAACCTCAAACACTTCTCCATCACCATTTCATCCTCCTCATCCACCAACACCCACATCGGCGAACTCAAAATCGACACCTCAACCTTTGGCACCCTATGCTCCACCATGAGGCTAGACCTAGGCTCAGTAGAACTAATCTCTCTCTTCTCTATTGATTTCTCGAGCCAGGCAATGAAAGACCTCCTATGGATGAATTCATTGAGTAAAATTGGGATCTTCTCGAAGGAGTTTGCGGATATGGTGGATGGTATGGAGGAAGGGGGGAGATGGATGAAAGCTGTTATGTGGATTCGTTGGGAGGAGGGGATTGCGAGGAGGGTGGCTGTTGGATGGGTTAGTGCTGAAGGGTTTGAGGCTGCCGGGATGAAGGAGAGGGAGGTTGTTCTTGGTTGATGAGTTTTTTACAGGGAGGTTTCGAATGCCAGGGATATAGGTAACTGGGATTGGGGATAGTGGTTCGAGAATTTGAGGGTTATAAGCGAGAGGGCGCTCTAGGCTTATCCGCTGTCATTTAGCAAGCTTTTAGCGAGTTTTAGGGGGTCAATCGCTAAATTTCCAGGCTCTCGCCCTCTGAATTCTGCATCAATTCATCAAACTAGTGTCTATGTGCCCAAATTCTGCTTATCAACCCAATAAGAACCTGTGTTGTTAACAAGTCATACGTCATATGCTAAAATTCTGGGGGTCGATATCGTGGTGGTACCCGGTCTTTCGGGTAAGGTTGTTCCATGGCTGCCTTGAACCTCCCCAGGCCCAAGTCAGCGACAGAGAGGATCCCGCGATCGAAATGTAATATGCTCTCGGGCTTGATATCGCAGTGGCGCCCGTGCTTTTGATGAGGATGTTCCCTGGCTGCCTCAGGTCCCAATTGACTACTCTTTTCATCCGCTGGTGGATGTGGTGGCGGGATCGCATTTTCCGGTGTGTGTATTTCAACCGGTCCGGGGCCGCGTGTAAAGGAACGTGCAAGACCCCCTTCCAAATAGACTATCTCACATGACCGCCCTTCGGCGAGCTCTTCATAGCCCGCCGTGGCGTAACCAGTTTGCAACTTGGGTGGGTTCTCTAAATCATCCCTAGCATCCCCTTGTCGTGGGTTGAAGCAAGAATCTTGACTAGAAGAAACCTCGTGGTTAGGGCCAGCAAGCAATCTCAAGCACCATTCTGCCAAGGCGTTATCTTGGTTTTTGCCGTCTCTTAGCACCTTTAAAAACTCAGAGAGATACTTTGCTGCTTCTTCATGATTGCTTTGACGTCCGTAACAAAGGTGAAAAGCGTAGCAGTATCGTAAATCTAGCTCCTCCAAGCTGCCTTGCCCAGAAGTTGCCTCTGCGATTTCATGGTGTTCCCGCAGTCGATCATAAACAGTGCTAATTCGACGTGGAATTTTATTGCTGTAGAACATTGCAACTAGATCCCAGCACCCAAGAGTAACTGGGTGGCTTTCGCCGTAAATCCGTTCAATCTGCTCTGCAGCCCTCTCAGCACAGTCATCGAGCAGGTCCCGAAAGGCGGGAACCCCCTGGCTCTCTAGGATTGAGTATATGGCCTTCAGCCCAGCGCTGAGCGGATGTCTTGAGCTATATGCTGCGACATATCGCTACAGCATCATTATCATTCCGGAATGCGTTTAATTCTGATGTTCGAAAATGAGGCGTATTGTTGGGATTGGTGATCGATCACTCAAGTCCATTTCTAGGTTTTCTGAGACGGGACTTAGCAATTGGCTACCTTCGTAGACATTACCGCATTGTAGTTGTACGGATGCTTGAGTTAGGCGGCCTATCATGTCGTCGCCAGTTCGACGGAGTCGCATATGTAAGGGTCTTGTTCCGTCCTGCAAATCTTGTTCATACCATGCTTTGAACACCGTCGTTATGCTTGCAATCAGCCTTCCCTGAGCACCTTGGAATTCTGGTGACTGCAGGAACTGAGGTATCGGAGATGGCGTGCGATATATCAGCCGCGCTGGACGCTCTGCAACATGCGTCAAGTCCACTATATCGTACTCGGACTTGTTCTTCCTTTGCAAATGCTTCTTCAATTTTACAACTTTATTCGTCGGACTCAAGAACAAAGTTGTCTTGCCCTCATTTTCTCGTTGCCACTTCACATTGAGAAGGATTCTGGCTTCCTTGTCCGTGATGCTCTTTCGAAATCCCCATTTGGCAAAACGAGTTTTGTACATTTTCAATCTGCCACAAGTTAGCAATACGTAATTAATAATGCAGGTGCAGCCTTACGATGCTTGAAAAGTATATCGATCAGCCATGATTTGGATAACTTCACGAAGTGGCTTGTTCTCGTAAAGGCAGTGCTGCTCGATAATAGGTTTGTAAAAATCCCATGTATATTCGGGATATTTCTCACGCTGGTTACCTGCTTCCACTGTGCTCGTGGCGCCTTGCCCAGCATACGGCGAGGTTGTCTGGTTGCTTGAATGCAGATCTATGGGTAGAGAAGTAAAACTGGTAAGATGCTCGAACGCGGGAGTGTTTGGCGATTGACTCAGTTCGCCAAGGGTTTGACATGAAGCCCGGTGCCAATCCTCGACACGAAAGTGCGTGGGCTTTCTTCTGTGAGTTGGATGCAATGGTTCGCCACAACCAAATCGAAAGTGCTATCCTCCCGTCCTTGTCCCACTAACGCTCCACTTCCTGGCTCCGCTAAAGGCGAACTGCCGTAGTTATACCCTGAAACGGGTTCACCGAAGTGAGTAGATGTGGGTGGTCGACGAACAGCTGGTTGAATAGTCCCGGATGACTCGGGAGAATGGCCCATTGTCGTTGCTGGATGAAGTGTCGGAAGAGGTTGCATGGGGAGAATTTGCATATTCTTCGGCAAATTTTGTGGACCAGACACGATTACTGCAGACGTCCAGTCATTTCCGCCATCAGCCACAACCCATGGTGCTTCAAAAGAACGCCTGCTGACGCCTGAGAAATCATCATCGGTTTGTTCTGATCCAGTCGGTAGAGTGGTACGATCCATTGCGAACCCTGGCACAGTGTTGAGAAAGGCCCACAATGAGAATAAGCACTGAAGTTGGTAGTATGAAGAGAGACTCTCTTAAATATATTGAGCTCCAGACTTCTTTGGTGTTGAAATGAGAACTGAAAGATTGTCCAGAGTTTCGAGGGATGACTTGTTCTTTTATATCCATTTACATGTTCGATCTTTCCGCCTTAGAACCAGTGCGAGATTATCTGAACTCAAACAATGTACGGTAGTGGGAAATACTAGTTAAATGATTAGATACGAACAAAAGTTCTAGTTGCTGCAGCCACCACGAAAATTCGACCGAATTGATCGAAGTGATTGGCTAACGGCCACGGGCGAGAGGTTTTATACACGACGTGATTCGCTTGAGCCGGAGACAAAAGCTCCTCGCCTATGCAGCTGTCACTGCTTTAGTCCAAGCAGGACAAATACAATTTGCGCAAGGACCCGTGTCCTTCAATGCAGTCCTCTAGCACGACAAGAGCTTGCCCTGTAAATGGGCTTTCCATAATCACGAAGAATGGCACGCCGGTGTTCCTGGAATGTGTTGCTTCGGCTCTTTTGCCGAAAAATATCGATTTTTTAAAAATACGTTATTAAAATTAATAAAAAAAAAAAATTCTTGATAACGCTTTTACATTTTAATAAAAAAACTTTATATTTAAATAATATTAATATAATATTTAAAATTTATAAATTAAAATTTATAAAATTATATTTATTATATATAAAAAATTAATAATTTTTTAATTAATTTATAATATTTAATAATTTATTTATTTATTTATTTATTTATTTATATATTATATATTATTTTTTAATACTTATAAATAAAAATTTTAATATAATTATATATTAAATATAAAATAATATATAATATATAAATAAATAAAAAACTATTAAACGTTTTTAAAATTGATATTCCTCGGCAAAAAAAAAAAAGGCAAAACGACACATTCCAGGAATATTACTATATGAACTTTCTGTGGAGCATTAACCGCGCTGTGCTTGGCGATACTATTGAGCGTTTTGGCTGGCAGTTCTTCGCTTTTGCAGCTCATCCCTTTTACATACTCTATATTCCGCGACATGCTTTTTATCTGAGTCGTTTTGACATGCTTGCCTCCAAGATGACATTGCAACCTAATATACTATAGCGTTCGTAATTGCATCACATGATATTATTCTTGGATTGTCAGTTAAAGCTACCAATATGAGGCTTCGGGCTTCAAGAGCGCGGTCCTCAACGGCTGCAACCAAACTGCGGCTGATGCAGCACGCGCCGCGTCGCAATGCCGCGTCGCCAACCGGCGAATCAGTTGCCGTGTACTCAGGGAGCTGCATAAAAAAGTGGCGTATTATTCGGTGAGCTGGATGCAAGATAGGTGGGGCCGCTCGAGAGTGGTTAGATATTGAAGATGGACGGAGGCTTGATATTTGCGCGGTGGCCACATTCGCTGACAGGACGACTCCCAATTGCCATGGCATGGAATGAGAAGGTGTGTTCAAGCGCTTGATTGTTTAACGATAAAACTGCGAATACTATTCCTTGTGGTCTTTTTAAATCTGCTAAGAGAAACTATCATGGATTCCTCGCAAAACGACTTGGACCGCCAAAAGTTGTTGAACTGCCTCACGACGGCTGATTATGGGCCTCAACAGATTGATAATTTGAAGAGGAGATATTTTGGTACTGGTCAATGGTTCCTGGACTCTGTGGAGTACCAGACCTGGCTTCAAAAAAGCCAACAAATCCTGTATTGCCCCGGGGCAGCATAGTCGGGGAAGACAATCATCACACCCGCTGTGATTAACGACTTATGCACCCGATCCGATGCCGATTCAGAAGTTGGCGTTGCTTACATCTATGGCGACATTCGGTATCAAAAGGAGCAGGAGCTTGAGAACCTTCTGCTATCTCTGGTGAAGCAGCTTTGTCAGCGCCAGTCCCATCTACCACAGACTGTAGATTTCTTCTGCCACTGGTACCAAGGTGGAGAACCACGTCCATTGCTGGAAAATACTCCGAATCTTCTAGATTCTATGGCAGCGACATATTTACGAATTTTCATCGTCGTAGACGCGCTTGATGAGCTACCTAGAGAGTGGGTGCAGAGCAGAGTTCTCGTCAAAAATCTTTAGATCTCAAGCTGGGTCCGGAGCGAGCCTCTTTGCGACAGCTAGATCTGTCCCCGAACCCACCGAGAAGTTCCGAAGTGCTATGATACTAGAGATACGTACAGACGTCTAAGATATGAGGTATGTGGGCGGCACTTTGCTACGGCTACCATCATTCGTCAAACACGATTTGAAGCTACAAGAGGAAATCAAGGGTAGGATTGTAGAATCAGAAAATGGGAGGTACTAGATCGGTTCCTATGATAATCGAGTAAGTTTTTGCTAATATATGGTTAGATTTTGGCTAGCACAGCTTCATTTGAATTCTCTCCAACGAGAGAACTCGCCTGAAACTTTTCTAAATGCTCCAACAAGACTGCCAAAAGGGCCAGATGCATATGATGCGATATACAAAGACGCCATGGAACGACCAGAATCGTCGTCATCTGCTCAAGAAGGATTAGCCAAACGCGTTTTACTGTGGGTCACATGTGCGAAACGGTCGCTAGCCGTGTCAGAGATTCAGCAAGCACTCGCTGTCAGGGCCAGTGACTCCGAAATTGATAAAGGAAGCATTCCCAAAATTGAAGGTATGATTTCGGCTTGTTCTGGCTTAGTCACAGTCGATGAGGAAAGCGGTATCATTCGATTGATCTATGGTACAGCACAAGAGTATCTGGAACGAAACCAGAAAAGATGGTTTCCCAATTTAGACGAATATATTGGCGCGATATGTCTCACCTACCTCTCATTGTGCGCTTTTGAGAATGGTTATTGCCGATCCGATACCGATTTTGGTGAGCGGCTGGAGGCACACCCGTTGTATAGCTACGCATCACAATACTAGGGATATCATGTTCGAGCAGCTCTATCTCTATGTCAGGCTGCCGTAGATTTCCTTGGATCCCGACCAAAGGCAGAAGCCTCATGCCAGGCGTTGATAGCTACATACCTACGCTAGTATCAAAATTCGAGATACGTCAAATTTTGCCCAGAAAATTGAGCGCTTCTCACCTGGCAATAGGCCATGGTTTAGAATGGATGGTGACGATCTTCCTTCCTGAACAGCAATCGATGCAAAAGATAGCTTCGGCCGAACACTTCTGCATTGGGCAGCGCGAAGAGGTCTCGGTGGAGCGGTGGAGCTCCTATTGACCAGTGATTTTGCTACACTGAATTCTCGCGACTACAGGGGCCGTACACCACTGCCTTTAGCAGCAAAGAATGGTCATGACAGGATTGTCGAGCTGCTACTTAAGCATGGTGCACAATCTGAATCTCAAGAATCTCAATAAAGCAGCGCCGTTGTGGTATGCGGCTGGAGCAGGCCATGCACTAGTGCTCAAGCTTCTCCTCAAGCAGAAGGGCATTGGTGTGAACTTGAAGGCTAAGAAAACTCTAGGTATGCCACTGTCCTTGGCTGCAGCAAACGGCCATGATGAAATGGTTCCTGCTAGACCATGAAGATATCAAACGGCACATAGTGGACAGAAGAGGATGTACCCCACTGTGGTTGGCCGTTGAAAATCAACAAGAGGAAGTAGCGGAGCTGCTTCTCTCAAAAGCTGGCTTTGACCGGACCTCCGACCTCAATCAAGAACATACATTATTGCATGTCGCAGCGGGCAAGCGGAATGAAAAAATAGTGCGACTGCTCCTTACCCAGAAGGAAATTGTCATTACCTCGAGGTGCCATTGTGGGAGTACTCCTCTGATGACAGTAGCAGAATCTGGCTATCTGGATATGATGGATTCACTCCTCAACGCTGAGAATATCGATTTGGACGCGAAGAATTCTAAGAGCGGATTGACAGCTCTTTCTTTGGCGTCGTTGAAGGGACATGAAAGTGTGGTCAAATTGCTGCTTGCCAAAAATGCCAAGGTTGATCCAAAGGACAACAAAGGACGCACGCCATTATCCTTAGCAGCCGAAGCTAGCCATGACACAGTGATGGAACTCCTGCTTTCTGTTCAAGATATTGACCTTGAATCAAAGAACAATGAGGGGCAAACGCCTCTTTCATGGGTTGTAGCTCCGCAATACAATGGGGAACAAAAGCAAGGCCACAGCATAATAGTAAAGCGGCTACTCGAGGCTGGTAGCGATCCCAATTCAAAAGATGCAGTAGGAAGAACGTCACTATCGCATCTCGCTGGGACGTATTGGTTCAACATTGTCGAATTATTGTTGAATAACGAAACAGTATTTCCTGATCCAAAAAATGATAAGGGATGGACGCTGCCGTTTTGGGCAGTCGAAAAGTGACAAGGGGAAGTTGTAGAACTCCTGCTTAATAATGTAATAATATTTATCGATTATATGCTTTTTTTAATTGTATAAATATATTAAATTAATTATTATTATAAAAAATATATTTATATTATAATATTAATAAATACGTAATTATATATAATATATATAATTTTAAATTTAATCTTTTTAAGCTTTTGAGCTTAGAATTGCTTTAATAAACTCTTTTTAATTAATTTTTAAATCTTAGTTTTATAATATATAAAATAAATTTATTAAATTATATAATTTAATTTTTTAAAGCTAAGTTTAAAGTTGATAAGTTTTCGAAAGTTCGTAGTGAGTATAGTGTAGGTACGGGCCCCGGTAGGCTGCAGACGGAGGTCGTGCCGCAATCGTAGAACAGCTCCTCGCAATCGACGGCATTGACTCGAATTCTCCCGACAGTGATTGTCGGACACCGCTTTCAGCGTCGGCTGAGCATGGGCATGGAGAAGTTGTACGACTTTTGCTGAAGACAAATGGCATTGATCCAAACAACAAAAGTAAGAGGGAGGCTATATAGACATTGTGAGCAACTTCTCGCATTCAACATGTCAGTTGAGACATTGGACCACATAGCGGTGCCACCGGCCTCATTAAGGGGGTGGGGTGGCCCCACCCCTTTCTGTGTATATAAAGGCCTTCTGTAGCCCTTTTCACCACCAATGCAGTCTTTACCGAGCAACTAACACAACAGAAATATCGACCCAGATTCCAAGGACGAGGACGGCCGTACCCCACTAATATGGGCCATAGGTCCCCACGGCGTTGGAGCAAAGGAGTAGGGAAAGAACAAGTAGTGAAACGACTACTCGAGCTTGAAAACATCGACGTCAACTCCGAGGATACAACAAATGGTCGGGCAGCATTATCATGGGCAGTACAGAAAGACCGCGGCGGCGCGATGGTCGAGATGCTACTTGCAAAGAAGGGAGTTAATCTTAAACACAAGGATAAAGAGGGCCGGACCCGCTTACCCTAGCTCAGGAAAGAGGCCTTCAGGTGGTATGGAAGCAAGTACTCGCCATTGAAGGGCTTAATGACAACCCAAAATGCGATGAAGATCCTCTATCCGTCACCGAAGCTTTTATGCATCAGCGTCATCTTTGCCATCCCAACCGGTCCCAAGACTCGAATGAAAGCAACGATGAAGATCAACCCAAATCGCACGGGGCTGGCGAACGGTACGAGATGTACTCACGCAAGCAAACAGCAAAGGAACTTCGTATCGCGCTGGGAGTCCAATTCAAGAACAGCGTCGGATAAGGAGATGAAGAGATTTGCCAAAGGTGCAGAACAACTGATTTTGACGACGTATTCTCTAAGCGACCCCCAAACAGGAGTGAAGGAGTACTAATAGCCCGCCTCACGAAAACAGTGGAGAACTCGAAGATGACTAATTGCGGACTATGCTAGCTTATAGATACTATACATCCTCGGGGAACAGGCGATACTGCCGACGTGGAGTACGAACTGCGAAGCTTCTCTAGCACCGATATATGGCTTGTCCAAGATTTCCCAGCTTCCCATGACTATTTCCGATTGGGTTGGATTGATACTGTCTTTCTCGCTGTCGTTAGGATATCACAACAATGGGCAAGAAATCCCGGCGTCAGGAAGGCAGAAACAAGGGCACAGGTACGAAGATCAGGATTCATGGTTCATGTTGGATCCAGTTGTAAAAATCGCCTACGGGCCATTACCACCCCTCAATTGCTTCCCGACAAGACCGATTTTCGCACAGTGCGAAACTGGATCAACTGCTGTGAGAAAACCCATTTAAAAAAGTGAAACCCCGAGACGTTGGAGTCAATACCTCATCTCCGACTCACCGATTGCATCAATCGAAGAATCATAGTGGCTAGAACGCCTGTCCCGTTTGTTGCACTGAGCTATGTCTGGGGCTCACCTACCGAAGCTGGTAGCAACATGAGTGACGACGTGCAACCAAGTAGATTTGGTAGTTGAAGATGCCATGCGGGTGACGCGTGAACTTGGCTACACATTCCTCTGGGTCGACCGGTATTGCATCACGCAATATGGCAAGATCACTATGCAAGGGCAGCTGCAGAGCATGAATCTCTTGTACCAGAATGCGGAGCTTACGATTATAGCCGCTGCAGGCGATAACTCGTTCTTCGGTCTTCCAGGAGTCAGTCGTCGAACCCGGATACCCCGCCCTTGCGTGCAGGTTAGAGGTCACATACTCACCGCAATACATCCAGAGCCTAAGTGTAATATACAGCATTCGGTGTGGAATACACGAGGATGGACATGTCAAGAGGGGCTTCTTTCTCGACAACGATTAGTGTTCACGAAACATGAATTCTCATACAAATGCCCGAAACTGCTTTGTCGAGAATCCATCCAGCATCTATTGCATATCATTCAACCCTCTTCTACGTTCACGACTCCGTCGTACGGAAGCTCTTGGGTGTTTCCTACTAAAGGGGCTGCATGGACGCGTCGTGGTGGACATGACTTATTTGACCGGCTCGAGGTGTATACTTCGAGGCGCCTGACGTACGAGTTTGACATTTTGAATGCTATGCTCGGTGTGCTGCAGGTTTGAGAAAACAAAAAATCACCAGTGTATCATCTGTGTAGTGTACAATCGGTTCCAGGGGTTGTCCGTTAATTTTACTCTTTTTGGTTAGTGCTTAAAGCCCCGCCTTGCCTCTCTTTCCCCGCTTATATCTTCTTCTTACATACACTCTATACTTTTAAATTATATCAAAATGGCGCGCGAGATCAAGACTGATCGAAAGAAGACCTCCTTTAAGAAGAGAGGTCAAATTTGGACTCGCTGGCTTGATAGACATAAATATGTCGCAATTTCACGGCTAGAGGACACTTTCTACTCTACAGTGAGAGATATTATTTAGCGCAGGCTAACTATAGAAGACGATACTTTTAAATCGAAGCCTCGAAGTGGGCTTGCTAGGAAGACCTCCGATCGAGACGATAGGGCACTTTTTCGACATGCTTTCAATAATTCAAAAGACACTTTTGACGCCCTTGGAATACCGTTCAAATCAACGCATGAACTCTCTCGAAATACGGTCTGCAAAATCCTCAAAGAACACGGTAAAGCAAAGCGCAAATCTCGTTGTAAGCTTTATTTGAAGCCTGAACACAAAAAGAAGCGTTTGATTTAGTGTAAACAACAAAAAAAGACTAAAAGGAACTATCGGAAGATCTGTTAAAGTGATAAGGTCACATTCTATGTGAGAGCAGATAGAAACACTATCTATGTTATTGGAGGGCCCGGGGAAGAATTCTTAGAAAAGAACTTGAACTTTAGTTTCAAGAGCGGGAGAATCTCGATGGAAGTATAGTCTTGTTTTTGTGGGGATGAGATGGGCCCTTTAATTATCATTGAGAAAGGGGGCAGAATAAACGCGCAACGCTATTTGCAAATTGTCAAAGAGCATTTTATTCCTTTTTATCGACGAATAATTGAAAAATATAGTGAAGGAGTGGTCATGCAAGAAAATAATGCCCCTTGGCACACTGCTAAAGTAGTAAGAAACTACATGAGAAAACAAAGCATTCCCCTCTTTTAATAGCCCGCCCAATCGCCAGATCTCTCTCCCATTGAGAATTTGTAGAAGCAAATCAAGAATATAATCGGCAAGAGGAGGCATAAGATCAAGAATATAAAGATGATAGAGAGAGCACTAAAAGAAATTTGACCTCAAATCAAGCCGGAAACGCTTGAAAAATTAAACGCTAGCATGGAGAAGAGGATAGACGCTTGTATCAAAAACAAGGGTGGAATAACAAAGTATTAGATTAACTCTCTTTTAGTTCAAGAATAGAAAGAATTGGACCATTAGTTGTAAAGTTATAAGAGTTCAAAGTGAGTAAGACCTTTAGCACGTGATTCACGGACAACCCCTGGAACCGATTGTACCAATGCTACTCGGAGATGGAGAAGACCGGTCGAAGAAACTCGTTCCTGCTTCTCTCCACGGATTTGCAGCCGGTCTCTGTTGGTTCCTACAACGTCCTAGCAATCAGTGTTCGGCGTTTCCCGGCTGGTCATGGACTGGCTGGAGGGGGATCGTCGAGTGATGTCTTAGGTTTGAACCGTTTAATACTAGCACAGAGCCAAATGCTGTACTTGATATTTCCATACAGCTGGAAGAGGAATCGTTCATGAACTGGAGCGAGTACGAACAATTGGATAAAGCAAGGAAGCGAAACTTTCGTCAATTCCACATACTACAAGTCACAGCTCCGTTCATTGAAGGTAGCTTACGAGAAAAAGGAGATGGCTGGAGAGCAACGGTATACAGCGGAGGGAATATTCTACTTGGCCGGAAACGATTGCGAAGGTGTCGATTTCACTTCTAGGTTACTTGAAAAATAATGGTTTGCTATTATTTTAAACAAATTCTCGGTCGTTGAGTAGTCTCATTGTTGTCGACTATAACCAATCAAAAGGATATTGGGAGCGGATAGGATTGATCGGTACTTCTAAGCCTACAGGAGGTAATACTCTTGAACAACGTACTTTCCTACTTGGGTAACAATTGGAAGTAAGTCCAGATACAATAAAAATATGGGAAGTCTGTCCCAGAACTGCGCTGAAAATACGGAGGTATGTCTTTGAAATGCCTTTATCTTTTCTAAGCATAAGTCCAGAGCTTGAACCCCATTTGGAGGCCGAAATTAATGCGGACCACCCGTTTCCTTACTATATATTTGTATTTAGATGAATAAAACTTCCAAATTCCCCTTAAGTTAACTAGATGTGCGCTGGGTGTCGCAGCGCAAGCAAATTTTAGAAACAAGGGAAAACACGTGATCGGGTGAAAGAGAAGAAGCCTCCTTGAGTGATTCCAAGAGCAATATCCTTTTTGATGGGAATTGTTGGATCCAGGGAATATTAAACTGCCCAAGAATAAATCTGTTGGAACATTAGTCACGTGTATCCTAGGCTACATTGGGACTAGCCCAACGCGCTAGAGTTGAGGTTATATCTTTTAACTCTTGCGCAACTTCTAGAGAATGAACCACTTTATACGCATATTAAGAACCAAGAGTCTTACGTGCGTCCTTTGTTTTCCCTTATTCGAATAGGCATCCCCTGGTGATACCAACAAAATCCTACTGACAAATTCACAGTTCATCGCAAGGTAGTAACACCACTTGTACGATTGCTCTGTCTAGAGTTGACAAGTGTCCCGTAGCCTTACCGCGCCTTCTTTTCCGTCACCCAAGCTGCGCGGCGGTCATTCCTTCCTCTTTGTTAACTTCTAACACAAATGTTGATTGCTTTTTTTCTTCTTTCTTTTGCTTCAATTTCTTTTTAGAATCAAGTCTATTCCCGCTTCACATCTTAGCATTCATCATTGTCACAGTTCAGCACGACCGGTCTCGATCTCGCATCGCATTGTGTCGCGCCACATTTGCCTTCTTCGGAAAGCAAGAGGCGATCGCCGTGAAGTCCATCATCGGCGATGCTGGTTATCGCTATCGCAACAGCCCCCCCTCTCTCGCCTGGGGCAGTCTCATCGCTCGCCAACTCCCCACCGACAGCTGTGGCGTCCCCATCCTCCACGACTACCTCAGGTGCCCTAACGGAATTATCATCTGTCCCGAAGTAGACATCACAAGTCTCAAATGCAAATTCCAGATCACTTCTAATCTGAAAGGCAAGGCAAAGTTCTCAATCTTGGAGCCTAATGTCTCATTCTCTTACAACTCCTTCCTCGATCAATCACAGAACCGAAAGGTTTGGCTCGACCAGATCGTGGCGCTTGATGAACCGGCGGAAGATTTTTCTGCTTGTTCTGGGCCTGAGATAAAGCTATTACATGGAAAAGTTGGATTTAAGTGCATTGGGGGTTACCCTACAGTGATTCTTGGGCCACCACTAGGATGTCCTGATCTAAATCCCTCTCAAATTTTAGTTCTTCAAAATGGATGCTAACCTCGTAGCCTCTCTAGACTTATTCATAATCTCCCGAAACGCCTTTCAGGCCTATAATGGTGCTCCTGGTAGAATCCCAGCTTATGTTACCTCGATGGCACAGGGGGAGGTTGGAGACGCAGATGGTAAAGCCTTGGCACCCAAATACTTGGATTGGACTGACATGACCCAAAGCTACGAGTTTTCCGGCAATCGACTTAGTGGTCATCACTAATTATTCTGCAGTCATTAACTCTTCGCCTCTTCGACCCGTGATAGTCTTTTGAGCTTTGGTGGTCTAAGTTGGGAGGAGTATTTTCGCATTTCATACGTTGTAATTTTGGTCGCAAGCCGTCATTTTGGTGGTCTTGATAATCATCTTTTCGTTCTTCGTTTTGGCATTTGTAATAAGAGTATGGTCCACGATGCGTGTATTATGTATCACCACAATTTTGGACGCATGTTATTCTGAGAATTGCTCTTCATCGCCGAGAAGAGAATCACCATGACTGCAATTCGCCAGGCTTACCAGACGATAGTGGCAGAGTTCGAGAGAAAATATCATTGAGCAAATTGATTTTATGTTTTCGCATACAAGCGAGTGGTATATGACACCCCCTTCTCCCCTCTAAGACACAAAAACGCATCTAAACCATCACCTAAACCTGCAGAGCAAAAAGCTAGCAGTTCCCTACTACCTACTAAGCATCTACTCAACGTGCGCCTCCTTCTCATCCAAATGCTGCTCCTTCTCATCATGAGGTTCCTTCGCGGCTGGGGTTCCGCCAGTCGAGTGAAGAAGAGCATCGAGCCCGATCTCCTTGTTGATCTCCTCCATTCTCTCGAAGTCTGCTTGAGCAGTGCCCTCAGAGCCGAATATGACGTCCATCTCCTCGAGCGTCAATCTCTTGGTCTCTGGGACGAAGAACCAGATGAACCCTGCTCCGATGAACGTCAAAATACCGAAAATGAGATACGTTCCGTACGAGATGCCTGAAATCATATCCGGGGTAACTTGGCCAACGATAAAATTATTCATCCAGTTGCTCGAAGCACCTAGAGCAATCCCGTACGGCCTATTGGAAAGGGGCCAAATCTCAGCAACAATAATCCAAGCACAAGGACCCCACGAGTATCCAAAATGGACAACAAACAACCAAACCATCACCACAGCCGCCCATCCAGCGCCTCGATGATCAGCCCATGAGTTTCGATACTTGGCAACAATACCAGCGATTATGATATGGCAGATACCCATTCCGATAGCACCGATTGTCAAGATGGGTTTGCGGCCGAGACGATCGATGTACAGGACTGAGGGGATGGTGGCGAGGAACATGACGATGCCGACTACGCCGGTGGCGAGGAGGGAGATGGTGTTTCCTGAGAGGCCGATGTTTTGGAAGATTGTGGGGGCGTAGTAGAGGATTGCGTTAATGCCGGTCCTGGGAGGTGTGTTAGTGGGGTTATTTCGTGGGGGAAGATCAGGCGAGGTGGGGTATTTTGGACGAATGCGGAGTATGGGAGTCAGAAAAGAGAAGTGCTTACCATTGTTGGAAGAACATAGTAACTGTAGCGACGATGACACGCCTGAACATAGCCTTGGTCTTGAATAGGGAGCCAATGGCGACGAATTGAAGTTTGAAGGTGTTCCAAGTAGTCAATTCTCGGAGGGCGGGCCAATGCTCGGCAACGGTCCGCTTCTCGAAGAGAGATTGTGCCTTGATTTCAAGGAACTCAAGTTCGACGAGCTCATGGTCTTGAGGAAGACCCCGTAGTTTTGCGAGAACTTTCCGAGCTTCTTCTTCCCTGTTGTGATGCACGAGCCAACGGGGCGAGAAGGGCATGAAGAGAATTCCAGCAAACAGTACAACTGCTGGAAAGAGCTGGAGAGAAATCGGAAGGAGCCAGGCGGCTTCGTGTTGAGATGCTCCTGTCCCGCCGATGTAGTTGGTCCCGTAGTCAATCCAGAATGAAACCATGATGCCGAAGGTAATGGCGAGCTGTTGAAGGGCGATGAGAGAACCGCGAACTTCTGGTGGAGCGACTTCGGCGTTGTACATTGGGACGATCATGGAAAGGGAACCAACGCCCATACCGCTGCTCAGATGTCAATGAACGAGTTGAAAAGAGGCGCTGTGGCAAACATGGGAGGAAGTGAAACATACGTGATGAATCGGCCTGCAAGAATGGAGTTGTGCCCAGCACTGATAGCCGTGGTCTGAATAACGACCCCAAGGATGAATACCGCAGTGGCAATGAGAATGCCGTATTTTCTGGAGGCGGTCTCTGCCATGAAGCCAGAGAGAAGTGTGCCAAGCCAAGCACCAAGCTCAAGAATGGAAGTCAACCATCCCTTTTTACTAGTGTTGGAGACATAGTCGTCCATGTGAGCTCCGAAAGAGTGCATGGTTAATACACCAGAGAAGACTCCTTGGTTGTAACCTGTTTCCTGTCAGCTGGATCTTGCTGGAAATGCATGTCAATCGCTCACCGTATAGAAGACCTCCAATGCAAGCAAACATTGCAATCAGGAACACCCGACCATTCTTGACCAGAGCCGCGGGCCCACTCTTGCCCATCATGGCCTGTCGACGAAGTAACGCTGCATCATAGATGCCGGGCCCTGCAACAGGTCCTCCAGCCATATTGTCGAGATGTTTTCACAGATTTTGGATGTTGAATTACTATAAACAAGAAGAATGGCAGTAGAGAAGACTACATAAAATCTTCAACCCACCGAATGGCTAAAGGAAAACCGTGCTGGCGGATAACCTCCTGTCATATAGAAATATTCTAGAGCCTTCACTCAACAGCTCCGGATAAATGGCAGGGTAAATGTGACATAGAGATGGATAGGACCGATACCAGTGGAGCGGGAGCAGCTTGACTGGTTGTATGCTTCCTGACCAGCCGTGGACCGAACCTGCGAAACACGATTAAACGAAAATTATAGGAGAGATATGATGCAGTGGCGAGGAACGCGCCCGTGTCCCCGCAAACCAGAACCGAGACACTAGCCTGTTTTCTGGATAAATGAGAAATATCTGGATAGAACGGCATTCGACAAGTTCAATTTGACAAAGGTCGGTCCCGGTCTGTCAGCATCTGGGAATGTTGTTGATCACTCCTCAATCCATATGGTGGTTGGAGACTCCGCATTTCGCTGTTCGGGGTAAAGAGTGGAGAATTGGCCGACTGGGCACAACACAATTCAGCCTGAATACGGCACTGGCATTGGTGCGGGTGTTAGCATGGCACAGATGTCCTTCTCGGCAACATACGAAAGGAATAGGGGGGTCGATTGGAGCGGATGGCTGCATGTCGTATCATTTGGGAGAGATATCGAATTAATTCGATGTTGAGACTTGATACTGGGCTGACTGCACCCGTTGTTCCGAGGCCGAGCCTGTGCCATGGAAAGACAGTAGGAAGCGTGCATGCATGGGAGCCGGCATAAGGCATATCCCAAGATCAAGGCAGACATGAGTTGGGACAGTGTTTGGCCATGGATATGTATTTGAGTGCTGATGTGTTGATCCCGTCTGACTCAAGGGTTCAGAAGCCGGGGAATGTTCGAAGCGGCCGCTAGCTCAAAGGCACGTGATGTGGCATGAGAATCGACCAATTCGAAGCGCTCTGCTTGACGCAATACATGCTTGATTTTGAGACAGGTCACTTGAAGACATGGTGGCAGAGTAATGAAACACGTTCATGCGAGTGAGATTATGTCTGACAGTCGAGGAAGCTGTTTCACTTAGGCGTGCAGGACAATGTCAACGACAGCTACTTTCTGTGACAGCTTGGGTTGAACTATGAACTGTTACACTAACTGGACCTGGCCGACTCACGATAGTTACGAACAATGATTGTGAACGATGATTGTCTGTATTTAGCTTCAACATTACGTAGGTACGTACTCGGGTACAATAAAATGGCGGCAAGATCACGTGAAATTGTTAAGCTACTTTCGGCTAGGTAGGTATCTCGCATGCTAGTGGCTAGACCCACCTCTTTTTGTTTTCAAAGACCACTCTCGTCCCAACTCCTCCAAACATCTCATCCCATAAACACCAACATCTCGTATGTTCAGACCACATTCGCCTCTTCCAGACAAACCACACGTGGATTTACACCGATTTCCCCTGCATGGTTCCCGAGGTATCTAAATTAATCGTCCCATCTTATTAACCGAATAGATAAAATTAGATCTCGAAGACACGCGCGCCAAAATTCTAACTCTCACCACTGTCACCAACCACGTCCACTACCGCTCCACCAACATGTTCATCAAAAGTTTCAGGAACCGATCTGCCGACGCTCCCACACAGACCAGGAAACACCTTATCGCCAGTCTGGTAAGGCTGAATTCCCGCGTGCGACCTATTTCTGACCCTCCCCCCTTGAACGCCTCGGCCACCACCCCTACTTCGTCGCGCCTCTCCCGCCCCTTACCGCCCGCTAATCTACGCGCCCTCCCCAAAACTACCCCAAATGATACAACCGCCTACTGGACCACATGGACCAATATGATGGGCTTCTCGTCTTCCAACAGCAGTCTTTGGAGACTCGATGGTACCTGCGCGCCTGCTGTGTCACGACTGGGGGTTTCATTACCGTTCATTCTTTCATTTCCCGCCGCAAAACCCAGTGACTTGGATGGGGAGGGCCACAGTTACACAGTCTAAAGAAAGATCTCCTCGTTTCAGCACATAATTTTGGTCTCGATTTAGGACACTCGGTCGGCGCCGGCGTTAATGAGGCTATAAACAATCTTTGTTGTTGCGGCCCCCATCGTCATTTCTTTGCCGCGTTACGTTTCAGAGTATCATTGTATAAAGAACGGCCGTCCAGCCCTCTTCCATCTCGGCCTTTTTCTTCTGCAGAACCACTACAATCCCCATTTCGTTTCCTATATACCCCTCATGCGAAAGTTTTCCTATCCCTACCGTCGTTTCATTCTCGTATCCTCTCGTTTGCCAGAATACACTTCATTCGTTTGATACGAAGTTGAGTCTCTCCTGACGAGGCATCTAATTCTTAATCCGAATTACATCCTCGTCAACGACACACTTCCTCTTCCGACATTTCTTTTCCGTCAAGAATGCCCAAGGGTCATCAACCGGCCAGAAGCCAAGGTTACTACCGATTGAACCCAGTCCCTACTACGCCCACGACCCAATACGCTCCACTTTCGAGCAGACCAAGTCTAGCTTCCCTCGAACCCCTCAACAACACGTATTACACAACCCCATCAGGGAACCTCGCCAGCAATATGTCACAACAACAATACAACTCACAGTCACCCGTCTACCCCAACGGTGGACCAGTCCAACACCCAATGTCCTCACAACAACATCAACAATACTCCCAAATGGCACAACAAGCCGCCCAAGCACAACAAGCGCCACAAGTCTCCATCCGTCCTTCTTCAGGGGCATGGAATCCCCAAGACGACTCGACACTCATGGCCGCCCGTGCCCAAGGCATGAACTGGGCTCCCATCCAACAGGCATACTTCCCTTCAAAAACGCCGAACGCATGCCGGAAACGACATGAAAGGTTGATGGAGAGACGAAACGCGGATGATTGGGATGGAGTGAAGATTGAGAATATGGCAAAGCATTATATGGCTATGCGACGAGAAATATGGACACCACTTGCTGCTGTCACTGGGGAGAAGTGGAATGTTGTTGAGCAGAAGGTAAGCTTATCCCCATTTCATCCCATCCCACCTTCCCCTGCGCCTATACTTTCGTATTCCGACTTTCATCGCAACTTTCGTCCTACCCTTGTTATGAGCCTCAACATTTTACGTCAGACCTCTCATCCCATCATCACATCTCGCTAACCCTTCTTCCAACAACAGTGCATGTCCCAAGGCCTAAAAAACCTCCAGACATCCGCCCGCTCCTGCGCCCGCCGCGAAAGGATCCTAGACTCCACCTCCTCCTCCCAACCGGGTTCCGCACCTCCCTATGTCGGACAATCCCAGAACGCAAATGGGGGGTTTGAACACCACACAGACGACTCAGGTTACGCAGATGAATTAGAGCAAGAATATGATGCTGCTAGTGATCGTTCCAGTTCTCTTTATCAGGAACAAGGGCCCGGACATGGACATCAGTATAGCCAGAGTGGTGGGAGCGCCGGCTCCCTGGGAATGGGAGTCGGCGGTGGGATGAATGGCGGGAATTTAGGAGGAGGGGGCGGAATGGGGATGGGTAATGGTGGGATGGGGGTGCAGATGGATCTCAGGGGTATGGGTGGAGATCTGAGGTATGCGCAACATCAGTCAAGGTTGCCGAGCATGGATATGGGGATCGATGCTATTATTAATAGGCCAGTGGATCGTCGCTAGCTGTCTATCCTGTTTCTTGTCAAGGAGAATCGCATGGCACATTCAAGAGGTGCATGGAGTTTGGAGTTGAGCTGCATGCTCTGGAAGGGAAAGTTTGAAGTTTGAGATTTGATCATAATGAGTATATGATTGTGTAGAATAGTCTGTACAGTACTACAAGCAGATTCGATATCCAAATAAGTCATTTTCAACAGCTAGCTATGCACCCAATTCAACGCCTCTCCCGTGCAGATATATCTTACGTAACTCTCTCATCTAGTTGGTAGCGCAATCGCAGCAGCTCTAATCTCCGGTTTCACCTTCCCCTCTTTGGCTGAAAACACAGCATCCTCCTCATCCTCCTCCAACCAATCCTCCTCATCCAGATCCGGCTCACCCATCACAGCTCTCCATACGCGCTGCCACATTCCTTTCTTCTCCACCATCGCCAGAATCATCACTACTGGTAGATGCCAAACGCTAGCCCAGAACAACCCTCTTGCGCTCCCTTTATGCCCTTCTAGTTTCCAGAATCGGACGGCTTCTTTTACGAGCCAGATGTTTACGGGAGCGCTGGCAGCGGCGAATGTCCATTCTGTGACGCCGTAGTAGCAGAGCCCGATACAAATTGGGAAGAAGAGAATGCTATAACGTAAGGCCACTCGTCCGTTTCGAGCGGGGTTTGTCCAACAGAGCATTTTATATCCCGCATTCTTGTATTCTTCCCGAATAGACCAAGACAGGGACATAAAGTGCGGGAATTGCCAAGCAAACAGCAGCGCTGCGAGTAGCCAGCCCCCAATATTGTGTTCACCGAGTAACAATTCCTTCCAATCGCCATGCGTAGCTGATTGTCCAGCCGCAGCTGTCCATCCCATCAAAGGAGGTATTCCACCCACGATTGCTCCAACCCATGTATTGACCACTGAGACGCGTTTCAATGGGGTATAGAGACCTGCGTAAAGCACGATGTTCAGCGCGCCTAGGAATGAAACAGTGGGATTGACACCATAATACAAGGCTGTTACACCACCTACTCCTGCGAGGATAGCGAATAAAGCCGCGCCGCGTGTAGATATGAGACCTCGTACTAATGGACGATTTCGTGTTCTAGACATCATGGCGTCCCATTTGGGTTCGTAGAGCATGTTGAAGGCATTTGCGGATGCGGCGCAGAGGGTGGTGCCGGTGGTGAGGAAGAGGAGGGTGAGGGGCGAGAGGGAGGGGGTATCGGTTGCGGAGGGGAGGAGGAGTTCGGGGACGGGGTAAAGGCTGTAGGAGGCGCATGCCGTGAGGACGACGAGGACGGAGAGTCGTGGTTTCGAGAGGGAGAGGAGGACGGGTATTAATCTTCGGATGGAGTTCGAGGGAGCTTGTGAGGCAGTTTCGGTGAGGGTTGAGGAGGAGTTCTGCGGAAGTACTAAGTCGGCGCCTGCAGCTGCTTTGCGAGCTGCCTGTCGTCGTCGATGTGGGAGGTCTTGTGTAGATGGAGGTGGAGGGGCTGAAGCTCCGGAGCTCGCAGGAAGCTTCTTCGAAGCTTCATTTTCAGTTGCAATTGAGCTGCCTTCTGGTATCGTCGATGTCAGATTTCCCCTCTTTGCATTTGACCGCGCCTTCTCAAGTAATGAGTTAGCAGAAAAGTATCCCGCTCGTAATCGTGGTGTCGTTCCGGTCACTGCAGCTTGAACATTCGATGTTCTGGAGAAATTTCTTCTCACCGAACGAGAGACCGGCCTGGCTCCTTGAAGGAAACACGATAGACATACGGTACCGAGGCCATTGGGACGAAAGGTACTCGCTGAAGGGTACCGTATAATCATTGCTTGCGATTGATGTTCCTCGGAGAGCTCGACATTGCATGATTTCTGTAGATACACTGCCCGCATGATTCTCGGAAGATGCCGTGCTAGTTCCTCGGCAGCCAATCAGAGGACTCATATATTACTACAGCATCTCGAGCTCTTTGGTGCTCAAATTTTTTTTCCAAAATGACTTGAACAATCAATCCGAAACTTTATTTCCAAATGCCACAAAACAATTTCCTCCATTTGACTCCAAGACCTATCCCAGTCACGTGGTATCCAAAGTTGCCTCGGCTCAAACGATGAGTAAACGACTCTGCTTGTGAGTTTGGATGTCTCCTTCCCAACACCCACACCACTTCGTCCGTAACAGTAGACCCCTTGTTAAAAGGCTCACAGCGCTTCGCATTCGTTACGATCTGTTGGGCTAGGACAACAAAAGATATGCTTAATGCAGCAAAAATGACGAGTGTACCTTCTCGTGGCGATTAAATTCTTATAGAACAGGTCGCGAATCGTCCCATTGTTCCAGTCTCGAGTGAGACTCCTGCCGTCTGACTTGCCAATGCACCCACGCAGCTGGGACACGCAGCTTCAAGTTCACCTCTGCCTTGCTGACTATCAATCTCTTTGTTGCTAGGCTACCAAGCCACATGTTGGAAACAGAGTTGTCCCGTCGCCGGTGGTAAAGCGTCGGGATGTTCACTCACCGATCAAAGTCTTCGTGCCCAAGTGGTGTATCGAGTTCATGAAGATTCGTACTTGTGGGGCAATATCGGCATCACGGCCGTTTCCTTGCGATGCCTCTCGAGATTTCTTGCTTGCTATTTAGTATCGGCTGTTGGCTCTCTCGAGCATTCATACAATTTCGCACTGCACTCTCTCCTTGTCTCATATACCCTAGTCTCGCATGACTTACTAGTATACCTGAAAACCTTTGTATACATGTCATGGACTCAAATATATTAGTCGATCAAAATGTCCTTCGAGAAAAGGACATCGAGGCCGAAGCGGGAACGGCACTTGCTCTGCTCGGCATGTCCAACAAGGAGGAAGGGGTCAACCCTCGAAATTTGAGCAGCGACGAAGAAGAAGTTTCAAAGAGCCCAGACTGGGAATCAGACACTGACCCAGCGAATCCCCAAAATTGGCCCAAACCCGAAAAAGTTTTCCACACTCTCATACCTGCCCTCTATGGTTTCGTGATGTAAGCTGGACATCTTCCTTTGCGATGTATCTATCTGACAGTGTACAGAACAGTAGGAACCTCCGTATACGTTCCAGCAATCCCGCACATCATGCAGCATTATCATGTCGAACGAGAAATAGCAGTTTTACCCCTCTCCTTGTATACCTTCGGATTCCTGGTCGGGCCTTTACTAGCTGCACCACTCTCAGAAATATTTGGACGGAGGATAATATACTGGACAACATTGCCAATGCTGTTACTCTTTACGGGCATAGCAGGAGCCTCTGACAGTGTTGCTCTGCTGATTGTCATGCGATTTCTTGCAGGAGCAGGAGGGTCTGGGACACTCGCAATCGGTGCAGGTATGTCTGAGAATTAGCCAATATCACTTTATCCGCTAACAGGATCATAGGAACAATCGCAGATCTCTGGGACCAAAAGAGTAGCGGAAAGGCCGCACTCGGCTTCGTGATGGCGCCCTTCCTCGGCCCAGCTCTCGGTCCTCTCACAGGCGCATATATCATCTCCGAATACAACGACAACTGGCGATGGTCGATGTGGGTGGTAATGATCATCGGTGCCCCAATATTCGTCATCTCGTTGTTCATGAAGGAGACATCCAAGACCCGCATCCTGCGACTGCGAGAGAAGAAAGTCGGCGGCAAGATCCCACATCAAGAAGGCGACACTCGCCTCTTGCTCCAAAACCTTAAACAAGGTTTCGTACGACCTATCCATATGATGTTTATCGAGGTGCGTGACGCTCTCCGCCTTCATAATCTTTCCCTTCCCAGCTCCAACTAACATTTTCACAGCCACTTGTAGGCTTCCTAAGCATTTACACTGGCTTCTCCTTCGCAATGATGTTCTCCTTCTTCGGCTCCTACTCCTACGTCTTCCAAATCGTCTACCACTTCAACCAAAAAGAAATCGGACTCACCTTTCTCGGCATCCTCGTCGGATTCATTTTCGCCATCATGTCCTTCGGTATCTTTGACGCGACACTCTACAGGAAGGCGATGCACAAAGCAAACGGAAACCCAGCGCCAGAACATAGGCTTTATGCAGCATTGCTTGGATCCATCATGCTACCTATCGGGCTGTTTTGGTTTGCATGGACCCCGCATAAAAGTGTACACTGGATTGTGCCGGTTTTGGCCGGCGTGCCGTTTGGATGGGGATCTTTAGCAATCTTCATCTCAGCAACAACCTACCTAGTAGACGTATATCAAGCTTCAAACGGCGCCAGCGCCGTAGCAGCAAATGGTATCCTTCGCTACGGCTTTGGCGCCACCTTTCCCCTCTTTACGATTCAAATGTATAAAGCGATGGGTATTCATTGGGCGGGGAGTGTTTTTGCCTTTGTTGGTCTGACATTGATGCCTGTTCCTTGGATCTTCTTTTGGAAAGGCAAGTTGTTGAGGGCGAGGAGCCATTATGATACTAGTAAGAATTGAGGGGTGCTATTGATGAGGGAGAATCTCTTCTCGGTTTGGTGGGGTTTCTGTTACATTGGACCGAAGCGGGGCACGTTAGACGGACTTTTAGATACCTTTTGGTAACGAGAGGTAAATAATGAATGGTTTATTAGAAGGTTGTGATTGGCGCTTTTGTGTTCAAATGTTGTTTGAATTTGCATTTGCTGTTGGTTTTAAGTTGGTTCTCGATGGATCGCCCTCAATTAGGTTTCCGATGCTGACATCCTGATGACTACGAAGTACAGGGTCAAATAAATGTTAAATGACGCCACAGGATTTAACCAATTGGAGGCCAAAAAGAGATATCCTGACCAGGCGATTGGGCAGACCAGTCGGATTTTCGACAGTATTTGGACTCGCCTAACAATTAAAAGGCCCTGTACTTCGTAGACGAGACCTTGGCTCTTTGTCTGCTAGAACAGGATGCTTCCCCGCCCCGAGGTCCACCTGTGCCCCCAATTCGATCACGCCATGCCGAGCGGCAAAGCCTCCAAGTGGGGTCAGCTTCGGGTCCCCCACCCTCGAGATGCACAACAGCTGTCACTCGGAACGTCTCCCAATAATCTGAAGCTCGACGACACCTTGCACACCTACTGTACCTCTTCGCGCCTCTTTTCTGAGATCGGAATCAGTTGAGCCGTCTCTGTTCTAGAAGCGCATAGCATGCAAGCACGATGCTGCCAAGTATTGATTTTTGCAGATCCATTCGGATGTCTTGGAACTTTGTTATATTTGGTAATATTGCATTACGACCTCGCATCGCGATCCATGGTAATCCAGTCAACGCTTGTGAGCATTTGGGATCAGATCTCCAAAAGGCAGTTGCCCGATCGTCAGCACCAGGGTGAGAGGCATGACCGAGATCACGAGCAAGGAACTCC
Organism: Acephala macrosclerotiorum; assembly: GCA_014904845.1. Taxonomy (NCBI): domain Eukaryota; kingdom Fungi; phylum Ascomycota; class Leotiomycetes; order Helotiales; family Mollisiaceae; genus Acephala; species Acephala macrosclerotiorum. The sequence continues at coordinate 60,425 of MU119330.1, forward strand.
AGTAATCTGTCAGCCTCGCAAGCTTCTGAAGGACATATAAGTCTCAGTGTATCTTCGATTTCTACATTCGAAGCTTTCACTGTCAGTCATCCCGGCGGACCCTCTTCTTAGCTATGTTCAACCTCCTCATACCCTTCCTCTTCAATCAGCTCGCCAATGGCGCTCCTCAATCATACACATCCATAGTCCATTGCCTTTCCGAGTCCAATGTCCCGCAAGACTATCCAGGATCTTCAAACTTCACAGCAGACATCATCCCCTACAACCTCCGCCTAAACTACACTCCCATCGCCGTCGCCGTCCCCACCACAGTCGAAGAAGTTCAAGCCGCAGTCCTCTGCGCTTCAAAACTAGGAGTCAAGGTGAATCCAAAGTCTGGAGGACATAGTTATGCTTCTCATAGTCTTGGGGGTGAAGATGGCCATTTTGTCGTTGATTTGAAGTACTTTACAGATGTGGTTGTGGATGAGGACGAGGTGGCGACGGTGGGACCGGGGGCTAGGTTGGGTAATGTGGCTTTGAGTTTGTTTGAGCAGGGTGAGAGGGCGATGGCACATGGGATTTGTCCCGGGTGAGTTGGATTTTGAGAGAGACATGTCAGGGACTTGAGTTTGAGAGTGAGTGCTGATGCTCCCTAGGGTTGGAATAGGAGGTCACGTCCTCCACGGCGGTCAGGGCTACGGGTCCCACACCTACGGCCTCCTTCTAGATTTCTTGATCGAGGCAGAAATCGTCCTAGCCAACGGCTCCGTGGTGACGACCTCTGAAACTGAGAATTCAGATCTGTTCTGGGCCCTCCGCGGAGCAGGAATGTCCTTCGGCATAGTAACCTCCCTCAAATTCCGCACCATCCCCGCCCCCCCTCAAAACGTTTTGTTCTACTACCCTTACAGCTGGAATCAGAGCCAAGCAAGAGCAGGCTGGGACGCGTGGCAGAGTTATTGTGGTGGTGAGACGGGGCCTGTTATTCCGTTGGAGATGAATGTTAGGTGGGTGATCGTTAATGATACAGATGGACGACTTCTGTTCTTGTTGGAAGGCGCGTATCACGGCTCCGAAGAGGGCTTTTTGACTGCTATCCAACCTTTGCTTGATGCTTTGGCGGATATTGGAGGTCTGGAGGCTGATGTGAGGGGCGTTGGGACACATAGTTGTAAGTGTGATGGCGGTGAGACTTATTGTTAAGGGGAAGAGCTAACTTTTGGTAGTGGGATGGCTAGATGCATTGCTGTATGCGAACAGTAATGGTCTGTTCAGCAACTGGGATAATAACCAGACTTTGGAAACTCCTTTGAACTATACTGCACATGCGACGTTTGTAAGTGAGAACTGGAAACACGATGTTGAAAACTTTGGCTAAAGCTCAGAATAGTTTGCCAAGAGTTTGATGACAAGTAATCTTTCTCCAGCTGGAGTAGATGCATGGATAAATAGATTGTACGCAACTGGTCCGACAAGTCCTACGGTACGTCTTATTGCTCTTATGAGCTTTCTTCTCGGTCGATGTGTATGTAAACAAACCTTTACTAACAACTTCAGGGCTGGTACTTCATCATCGCTGCTCAAGGAGGTCCAACGTCATATGTTCCCACTGTCCCAGCAGACTCAACATCTTATGCCCATCGCTCTTCAATCTACGAATGGCAACTCGTAGCCCAGACCTCAACGCCGCCTTTCGACGACGCAGGGATCACGTGGCTCAACCCATTCATCTCCGATATTGAAGCTGCTGAAAGTAATCTTACTCTGGGTATGTATTATAACTATGCAGACCCAACTTTGAGTAAGGATGAAGCGCATGAGAGGTATTGGCTGGAGCATTATGGAAGATTGAAGGAGATTAAGGAGGGAGTTGATCCGGGGTTGTTGTTTTTAAACCCGCAGACTGTGGGAAATTGATAATCAACACCATCGAGGTTTCCGAGAATAGTAAGAAGAGACAAATTTATACTTTATATCGAATACATCAAGGTTACTGGTTTCATGAACTGCTGTGGTGTCACGTGCGCTCGATGCTCCATCTGAATTTCATCGCGCGAAAACCTCTTTCTCCTCTTCAACATCATCAGATCAAGACGACATGAATAACACCGCGACAGCATCTCTGGTCGAGGGCTTCGAGGAGCACACGAGATATGCAATGTCATCGATTAATCGATAGTAACTATGCCTTTGCGATAGGTTTGCTCAAGAATGCCAGTAGTTCTGGGGTGCGCGGATTCAGGAATGTTAGGGCGACGGACACCACAAACATGCACAATTCGAGCAGCACTACAAGCAAAAGTTCGAAATCTATGGCGATGGTCGGTCGCGCTCGGCGCAGAGTACGATTGTCACACGAGACACCTGAACTTATTAACAAGAAACATTTGTTGAAAAGGAAGTTTTCCTAATGTATCGAATTTTGTGAGAGCGACAGGAGCTTGGCCTCTTCGCGGCTCTGGAATGTACACTGATCCGGTTGCCAATTCTTCCATGCCCCAAGAATGCTACGCGCTATTTGACCCCTTCTCCTACCTCGCCCTTCGTCTTTCCTGTCAACAGTCTGTTTCTTGCGTCGAACTTGATCTTGGAAAAGCTCTGCTGGACAACATGGCGGAAGACAGCAAAAAACGTCCCGCCGAGGACAACACGAACACAACTCCTCGAAAGAAGTTGCTCAACCCTTTTACCTGGTTCTCTCCAAACCTTGGGAAAGACGATGACAATGCTTCGCACGACTCCGACGATTCCGACAGCGATCCCGTCCAGCTAGATCAACGGACGATAGCGAATATGATCGATGCAGATTTCGCAGCGCGCCAGGAGAAAGCACTCATCGAAGAGTTAGCAAAGGACCCATGCAAACTGGACTTCCAAATCGACATGGTTCCAAGCCACCCCGAATGGAAGAAGTGGCACAAGAGATTCAAAGACGAGCTCACCAAAGGGTCGGTCCTCGCAGTTTTAGAGAAAAACTTCACAGACAATCAGAGATCTCTCATTGAGCCACCGCTCTATGCTGGCACTGGCGCCACCCTGGAAATACAAAAAGAGAATAAGGATGCATACGATGAAGCTTTAAAGGGAACCTTCAAGGGCCAGAAGGATAATCTCACCACAAAATTAACCATGCTGCACTTTGGTCTCCCAGTGGGACCCTTGACTTTGAATAATGTTCTCAACGCCGACAAAGACGAGTTCGATCTACCAGACGATGACCCGGAACCTCCTCGAGTTCAACGGATCATGTTTGCAGAGAAACCACTGGAGTTTCTCGACAAGTACTACGAACGGGGTTATGGCTATCCGATGCTTCGTTGTAAGTGTCTCGAACCTGTTTCATTCAAGGATCTATACTGATGATCAGCAGTGACTGGCCGTCGTCAACCTAGACCTGCATTGGTTCAGACTAGTGGAGGTCCTGTCAACATGCGCGGAGGTGCTGGGAAAGCCAAAAAGAATGCATCCAACCCTGACAACGAGAATTCATATTTTCTATACAGCCACTACGATAAGGGGCGACAAATCGTGGAGACGAAGAAAGAAAAGGGTCATCCAGTCGTTATCCGAGAAGAATTCGGGGATGCAGCACAGCTCTTGCTTCAATACGATGAGGATAGCGACTGGGAATACGTGGTGGATCAATACCGCAACCAAGAGGCTCACAAAAATATAGCTGAGAAAACTTTTGTCAGATCTTTCAATGTTACCAAGAGTACCTTCGACAAGGTATTCGACGACTACCTCAAGGCCCGCGTATCCAATACTTTGCACGATTGGGTCATGGTCGTCCGCTACAATCATACCCCGGATCAGGCGCCTGCAACTTTCAAGCTTCCTAGCGCAGACTCCCCCGGCGATCCACCAGCACAGTATCCGAAGCCCGCTTCTCCAATCAAGAAAACTTCTCCGATCAAGAAGAATAGCAAAGAAAAGGCTCCAAAGGACCAGAACAAATCCCCGAAAAAGTCCCTCACAAAAGCGAAGCCAGGCCCCGATACGAATCCAGGGAATGGCCCGGACGAGGTACCAGCGGAACCGGAGTCGGACAAGGCAAGACTTTACAACGTGACTGGCGGATATGTGGATTTCGGCCGAACCCTTCAAGGAAAAATAACGCCCGGAGCAGACTTCGAAGGCGCAGTCAAAAGGCTTCTGAACCTTAAAAAAATGGACTCACTCAGAGTCGACTTCTATTCGACCCAACTTGGCAAGCCGAAAAAGTATGATTGTTACACCAATTATCCTAGTGGCGGAGGTGGCAACTTTTGGACCAAGATTGTTGAGCCTAAGGTTTTTTCCGACACTGGGGACGTTTCTGCTGTTGTTTACGTGTGTGCGAAGACTCCAGATCTGTTGACTCCCACACTGGACGTCAAACCAAACCTTTTCTGGCCGCCATGGGACAAAGCCGCGCAGGCACCATCAGCTCTTCCAACTATTCCACATGATGCACACGAAGAAAAGAAACGAGCGCGCGTTTATGGAGCAGATAATCGCGCAGTTTCTGTTGGGAAGTCGCATGAGAGGTTCCTCGCCGGTGCTAGAAGAATTCTTGGAATAGGCAGCTCACCAACTTACAGCTTCTGCGTTGAGCTGCATTCTCTGCAGCTCGACAAGGTAGATGAGGAAGGAAATGAACGAAAAAGTTATAAGTTTCATCACCATATCTTGATCGACGAAAAGGACAACATGAAGCAGATCTTTGATCATTTTCTCGCCACGCCACTTTTCTACCTGGGTGACGAATGGTTCGTCCGCGTTGTGGGTGCCTTTACACTTACACCACAACTCGCACCTGTCCCTCTTTCACAGAAAGGTCAATCGACACATGTTACTCCTACGGATACGAAGGTACCAGAGGTTGCACCTGCCTCTTCAGAGAAAGTTCAACCACAGAGCGTTCAACAACCACAGAAAGTCCAACCACAGAAAGTCCAACCACAGAACGTTCAAACAACACACGACACGGCTACGGCTACGGATACGGATACAGACGATCAGGAGGACGATCAAGAGAAGGACGATCAAGAGGAGGACGATCAGGATGAGGACGATCAGGAGGAGGACGATCAGGATGAGGACGATCAGGAGGATGGCGATCAAGAGAAGCAACAGCACGCGAAACAAGAAGCCGCGAACCAGGAAGCTGCGAAACAAGAAGCTGCGAAAAGGGAGGCTAACAAAAAGGAGGCCGCGAAACAAGAGCAAGCGAAGGCTCAAGGTTCACCCAAGAAAGGTGGCACCCAAAAGCCTGGATCCAAGCCTGGATCAAAACAGCCGACACCCAAGACAACTCCAGATCAACCTCTTCCAGCCAACGGATACGTCTATGGATATGCCGGAAAAGCTCTCGTCCACAGCGATGTCGACAGTTTCAAGGACGCAGCCATTCACTTGCTCAATCTGGATCCCGACATCGACTGGTTTGTCTGGATATCCACATACAAATCGGATGGGACCTTGGAGCACAAGATACCTCTCCAAAAGTCTACCTTTTCGCAATTTTTCTCGGAGTTTGCAGATAATCGAGATAGCGATGGAAACTGGCGTGTATTCTTGCACAAGTCTGCAGACGCACCTGACTTGTTAACAGACAGGGAGCCTTGCAGCAGTCGTCGGGACGTTGCAGTGGTTCGGAACCCCAATAAAGGCCTTCATTCATACTGGAGGCTGCCAGAAGGTCTCATCGACGAGGGACATGGTCTAAATCAATTTCAACCAGACTTCTTTCGAGCTTTACAGGTACATTTTCCATCGAGTCAACAACGCCCACAAGATATAATCAAACTGGACAAAATAGAGTTAGGATATGGAAGTATGGAGCTGGGGCACGAGGCTTTAGAGCGCGTCAAAAAAGTCTTCCAATCTAGTGTGGAGCGTATCGAGTTTACTCTCAACATCAGCCGCCCGGAAGACAATAACAAGAACCCACTTTCTCGCAACTATATCGGAATCCGGATGGTTGGTAACCATAGCGCTTCGTACGCTCCTAGCAGAGACTATGCCAGTATCGGGGCAAGGATCGAAGAGCTTACTAATGCTATAGTAGCAAAGCCAAGACCAGACCGCTTCAGGTTGTGGAGAACTGCAGCTGATCGTGAAAGTGGTTTGACTTACAAGGTCATTAGCTACAAGCCCAAGGACCGCCGAGACAACGAGATTCGAGATTTTCTGGACAGCAACTCTGAACCAAGTGGTTGCTTTTGGTTCCGTCCGGAGTGGCCCAGATTCTCTATCGAAGAACTTGACAATCCAAGTATAAGTACAACGCAGATGTGGGATGTCCAAAGTGGTCATGACCTCTCATCGTTCCGCGGCGTTCTGGCCAAACTCTTCGCTTCTGCAATTGGCAAGGACTCTGACAACGTCGCATATCACATCGTAAATTCGACATGGCCTGTTAAATCAAAGTTCGTTGTCACCAAATCGACAACGGATGACGAATGGAGAAGAGATATCTTTGACTGGTTTCAAAGTAACGAAATGCTGGTGAAGAGGACGGATGCGGCCTCTATGGATCTTGGTAATGATTTGAACCCAAACCATAGATTCACTACTGACGAAGCCTGCAGTTATCAAGCTCGATCCTCCTCGATGGGGACTGAAAGAGGATCCAGTCTACGACCATAGGGTACCCGACCCGGGTCCAGCTCCTGATACAGCACCCAACAACAACACCAATGTGCCACTTCTTGCTCCAAATGCTCCAACAAGAAACAAGGAAAGAATACTGAAAGCCCGAGCAGCCAAACCAAAGCCCCAGAAGTTTGATCCTTGGCAAGCAGAGCAGAACAGGCTTGATCGTCTCCAACGAGAATCTTATCTGAAAGATCAGTATGCCATCCAGCCTGGCCAGAAAGCTGAGCCCCCTGTTTATGGCAAGCCTCGAGACCTGCTTCTTTCGGTCGGTTCCAACCTTCCAGAGATATACTTGAGGCGACTTACCACTACTGACATCGCGCAACTTGAAGAAGAAAATCGGAGAATTAGAATGAGGAATCTTGAGAGACAATCCGCATGCTCAATGTGCAACGCAGCTTTCCCTAACTACAAACCCGAAGACATCGCGGCCCACTACAGAGAACATGCTGATGCGATCGCAGCCGCAGGCAAGTGTCCCATGTGTGCGACTGAGGGATGGGTCTTCATGGACATGGATCACAAGAAAGAGCACATTATGGGTCATTACAACGAGCATGACAGTAAGCGCATCAGAGAGTTCTTCAAAAGTCTCGACTGCCCTATCTGCGGTGAAGACCTCCAAGATATGGACGCTCGAACTGTAGTGGATCACATTGCTTCACACACCCCAGAGGTGATCAGATTTTGCGACATCTGTGGTCTGGATTTGGATGCTGTCAACAAGACAGAACTCTGCCATCATGCTGATACTTGTCGCGAGTGGGACCATGACCTTAAAGAAGATGGAACCACGCTTCCACATTTCTGTGGGCAGTGCGGAGTGGATCGGACCAAGCCAGAAACAGACTGCGAACGGAGAGCCCACGGAAAAGTATGCCGTACCATCAAATACGAAAACTGCGAGAATTGTGGCGTGGATCTTACAGGATTTTCCGACGAAGATTATGCTACTCATGGAAGAAGGTGCAAGGTCCCTAGGGGCATGCGCAAGACATGGTGCCGAAAATGCGGCAGAAATGTACACGCAATGGACGCCATCGCGAAGGCATATCACAGGAATGATTGCTTGCTGAAACCTCCAGCCTCGGTCAGCAAGGATTCTCGCATTAACGGTATGTATATATTGACCCCTCTCATCCTCCACGTTGTGTTTCCAGAGATGAACTTTTGAACATTGGAGCTGACGCGAAATGATATTTAGATTTGCAAGCTTTGATTGCGAAGCAGAGATCGCAAGAATCCAAGAACAACTCCGACAAAGCTGAGTTGACGGACCTGGGGAAAAATTATGAAGCCGACTTGGAAGCATTGCAAACTCTTCAACTGAAAATAACGAATCAACAAAACGCCTCTGATCCCGCTCAGTTGAAAGCCGCACAGAAGAAATTACATGACTGTGAAGAGGAAAGCAAGCGAACACTTGGACCCTGTCCTTTTGGCCAAGATTGTCAGAACCCTGCGATCGAACAATTTTCAAGAGCTCAACTCTGGGATCATCTGAAATTCCACGCCGACCAAGCAGGAACAACACCTCCAAAGGCCACTCCTACTGGGAACGGTAGTGCAGGATTCAAGGCACTTATGCCTTGGTTTATGAGCGAAAGCCAGAGGATTTCTGCCGCTGCAGATGATGCTAAGAAAAAAATGAAGGCTGCAAGCCTGACAGTCCAGAAGATATCACCTGGAGGCAATTCGAATAACGGAGGCAACAGTGGCAATGAGACCGCCGAAGTTACCAAATTGAATGCCGACATCGCCCGTTTGAATGCCTTCAGTGACGGCCTGTTGGACCAAATCAAGAAGTTAAAGACAGATCTTGCCCAAGCTCGAAAGAAGACTCTGACTGATGCCGAATGCGACCAGAAGAGCGAGCAACTCAAGACAGATCTTACGGAAGCCCAACAGAAGCTTGTGGGCCTCCGATCTGAGCTGCAACAGACGATCACGAAGGTCGATTGTGAGGCGGCTAAGACAGCACTGAACGATCGCATTGCCGACCTCGAAGGACAACTTGCAGCTGCCAATAAGAAGGCAGCATCCCCTGGTGGAAACAACCCAACACCTGAAGGACAGGGACCACCAGGACAAGACCAGCTACCTCCGCCCCCACCGCCAGGCAATGACGATAACCAGAACCCCGCTCCTGGTCCACAGAAGGATAACTCCGAGGGCAGCAGTAATGGCGGCGGTGGTGGGGGAGTGAATGATATCCCTACTCCTCCTCAGACTCTTCCACAGACCCAGACCGGATTCCTTCCCTCTCCTCCAGGTGGATACCGTGTCCGCGGCTCACCGAAGAAAAGTACAACTTCACCCCGCAAACGCTCCGGCGCCGCAGGCTCACCTTCAAAGAAGCGCAAAATCCACGCCCCTGAAGAGGACGACTCCTACGGGCCCATCCCCTTGCTCGACGTCAGTACTCCAGCTCCTGTCATGCCTCGAAGCAAGAGGGCGCGTACTGATGCTGGAAGTGAAGAGGATTATGTCATTGTCGGTGAGAGTATGACTTCTGCTCCACCAAGAAGATCGACGAGAGCGGCGAGTGGAACGCCTGCTCCGAGTGCGGGACCGAGTTTGGTGGTGAAGAAGGGGAGGGGGAGACCGAAAAAGGACGTTGATGATGATAGTCCGGAGGCGTTGGATGAGGATGATGAGAGTGATGGGCAGGTCATTACAGTGAAGTCAAGCCTAAGGAAGGGGTCTAGGAATAGCCCTGCGAAGAGGAAGTGAAAGGGAACACGGCGCTTGGTTGGTTGATGATTCTTGAATTTGTTTTACCTATCTTTATTTCTTTCGTTTCTGAGGAGGATGACTTGAGTTGAGGGACGTTCACTTAATATTGGATATCTAGTCTTTGTTATCATAGTCTTCAAATACGAGTATCATTCATTACCTATGTCTATGTGTGGGTTTCAAAGCTTGTGATTAGCGATTACATTTTCGTCCCGATAACTTTGAGCTCCAGCTCCTTCAAGTGGTCCTTCAATATCTGATGAGAAGACTTCAGGCTTGAGGTAGAGCATTAGGGTTTTGTAAATAGAAGTGGAAAGAAGACGTTGAAATATGCTTCATGGCCCATGGCAACACCATTGATAAACGGGAGTAATGGAATGCCAGATTTGGCATTCCCACAGGGCTGAAAGCTAGAGAACTAGTAGCACATAGCCTTGCAACATTACCATAATTGTCAAGGCTTGAACCAATGAGCTAGAAATGAAGCATAAAATCTGTACGTGAAATCATTGTACGATGAGGATCGTTTGTTGGGAATTGCATCGCCAAAAGCACTTCCTGAAGCTCAAATACGAAGGGGCAGCACCGACGAAGATGTCTCGAGTAATAAGTTGATGGTTGTACGTATATAAGTAATTATCTCGTACTGTACTCGAGAGGTTGGGGTGAGCAGTTGATCGTCGCTCAGCGACGTTGAGGTGAGGCTGCAGGCAGCCGAGGCTCCACTAAAAATTCTCCGGACCTCAAATCGAACCAGCATCAAGCTCCAAGCCTCACTCAATTGGATCATGTCACAACGATAGCCATGTTCGAGAATCTCTGCACACTTCCGCTCTCTTCTGAGCTCTTCACCCAAGCTCTCCATCCAACAGAGTCTGTCCTCGCGGTCGGCCTGTCTGGCGGACACGTTCAATGCTTCCGACTTCCAGCTGTGGCTGGCAGCTCCAGTGATGATGAGGATGCGGATGGTGACACGAGCGTACTTTCGACCGGCACGAGCACGATCGATACGGAATGGCGGACCAGAAGACATAAGGGAAGCTGTAGGACTCTGGCATACAGTCTGGATGGAGAAAGTAGGGTCCCGACTTATTTGCGACGAGCTCAATTGACCATATTCCAGTCCTCTACTCAGCAGGCACAGATGGACTTCTGAAAGCCGCATCTTCGTCAACAGGTCAAGTCGTCTCGAAAATCTACACCCCACACGACTCTACGAAGGGAATTGACCCTCCTACTCTTGTCCATGCGCTCTCTCCTCAAACATTACTTCTTGCAACCGATTCTGCTGCTTTGCACCTTTACGATTTAAGAACTCCTTCCACCCTTTCCTCGAAACCTAGCCAAACGCACCGTCCTCACGATGATTATATCTCCTCCCTTACACCTCTTCCTCCGACCGAAGCTAGCACGAGCGGATTTAGCAAACAATGGGTCACGACGGGCGGAACTACATTGGCTGTTACGGATCTGAGGAGAGGAGTGTTGGTCAAGAGTGAGGATCAAGAGGAGGAATTGCTGAGCAGTGTATTTGTTGGAGGTCTGCCTTCGCGGCCTGGTGGGAGCAAGGGCGAGAAAGTACTGGTTGGGAGCTCGAATGGGGTCTTGACGCTGTGGGAGAGAGGGGTCTGGGATGATCAGGATGAGAGGATCATTGTTGATGGTGGCAGGGGAGGAGGTGAGAGCTTGGATTCCTTGGTCTTGATGCCAGAGGATGTGGGCGATGGTGGCAAAAATGTGGTTGTAGGCGTTGGCGATGGCACAATCCGGATTGTTAAGCTGGGGCTAAACAAGGTCATCGGCGAGCCATTGAGACACGACGAAGTCGAGGCAGTCGTTGGTTTGGGGTTCGATGTTGGAGGAAGATTGATCAGTGGAGGAGGATCCATTGTTAAGGTCTGGCAAGAGAAGATGAACCTCGATTCCGATTCCGAAGAGGGCTCAGATGACGAAGGAGCTGGAGCCCAGAAGAGAGCTGCTGGCGGGAGCGACAGTGATGATAGCGATGATGCGGACAGCAGCGACGAAGACAGTCAAAAAAGCCGACGAAAGAAGAAGAGGAAAACTAAGGGAGGCAAGAATCAAGGAAATGGTATCCTGGGGTTCAAAAATTTGGAATGATACCCACAAAAGCAATTGTCAATCTTCGCAATCGTAGTTAGGAGGGTTTCTTCTGGAATTTGGTCTGTGGTCTTCACTACCTCCCAGCTTGCAGGCGTTCGATATAACTCGATTGCTTCACCAAAGACAATTGAGATTCAGATGTCCAGCAAACCTTACGCTTACCGTGTATAGCAATCAGTGATGATGGACTGTGAGTGAAGCATCTGGGAATTTACCTTCATACAATCCTCAGTGACCTGTTTGACATGCAAAATTGGTAAATTATAAGAGAATCATAACCACCTCAGTCGAGCCTGCTATCTAGAGACTACTACACATGTCTCTCCGAGTTCGACTAGACTCCTCTATGATCGTGCCTCTATAATAATCAAGACAAATAGAAGAAGCGTACTTCAACTTTTATTAGCCCACCCACAATCCACTTAAAAGCCCCTTCTCTCCTCTAACATCTTCTTCAAAGAGTTCCCAATACAATCAATTTCCTCAAACAATCTTAGCTCCATTCTAATTTGTTAGTACTCGAATAACTTGAAAATGGTGCCAAGCCTCATATGGCTAGCGTCAACGGTTGTGGCTTTCGTCCCTTGCTTCTAATATCGCTTCATCACCTTTCACATTACAGCCATCTACTACATATCCTACAGCAAGTACAATCTACTTACAAATACTGTCTGTATAATACCACAACTCACGATGAGATTGCCGACACCCTCAACGAGCGAAGAAAGAGTCCCAAAGGCCCCGAAACTCGCTGCCTTGTCAAAATACTCCCAGTACCATCTCGATGCAGCAACCCCAGCAACCAGACCAGGACTCGAGAACGCGTCAACTGATGGGCTTCGTGGTTCTGATACCGGCTCTGATTCTGGGCTTCCTATTACACTGCCATCAGCAAGTCAGCAACGTTCTCCCTTCGATGATGCTGCTGCGGCACGTGATGCTCAGAGGTCACATCAGCAAGCTGCAGCTGAGTCTGCTCGCGGGCCTGATTCTGGACTGGAAAATACTTCCTGGGTAACATCTTACTTACTTTTCACATAATTATCCCTCTGTTTCAGCACTAACAGCAATTCAGAACATCCCATCCACTGAGCGCCTTTCTAAATTCGCGCCCTTTGAAGAGCTTCCTACAGAGCTACAAGACCAGATATGTAAGCCATGAGCCACTGTCTCAGTCCTTCTGGAAGTACCCAGTAGAGCAACTGCTTATTCAATGTTGTGTAGGGAGAGCCACCATGAAGCCTCGGATTGTCGAACTTCGAGCCAGAGAGGTGGATCAGCATCTGTATCCAGCTCAGCGACCTATCACGATGTGGAACGTCAGCAAGCAGAAGCGAGATGAAGCATTGGCAGCCCATGGCTACATGAAGCTTCAGATTCCTGCTCGTCGAGATGAGACTTCTCCTTGTACATTTGTCATCAATCCGAATGTTGACATGTTGTACATCTCAATCTGGACGGACTGTAGCTTGGATGATACTAGGCTGCTGGAATCTCTCAAAGCATCTCATCTCACGGACAAAATCCGGTGTATAGCACTTGACTATACGGAGACTCGAAATGAAGATGGGAGCATGAATGACTGGATCCGGGACCTCAACCTCCAGGACTTCTCCAGCCTCGAACTTGTACTCATCATCCTACAAGCTCAAAACCAGGACTGGCCCCCAGAAGAATCAGGTCTGCTCTCAAGATTTGAGCTGTTTGTCGAGGACGAGTCCAGCCGAGATGAGTTCCCTTGGATTGCTCCCGACATCACGGTCTTCAAGCACGAGCTTCAGGAGAAGTGGGCAAGAGGTCCTGAGAGGATCACTCCCCAGATTGTGTTCGTTGAGGAGTTCTATAAGCGACCTATATACTGGGATTTGGAAGACCAAGAATCGAAGCAAAGGTACACGGACCCGATCCCACAAGAAGCGGATGCTCTAGGTCTATAAATGTATCTCTGCATTCCAAAAGCTTATTCAATGTCCTAGCAAGGCTAGGACATTGAAGAGGCTATGTAGAGCACTAGCATCCGGGGTCTGAGAAGGAGGGCTCGCTCCCCCCTTCTTTAACCGAGAATGACCCGAATACAGCTGAGCGACTCGAGTTCTTTTATCAGCTTGCGACAAATCCGTGAATGAATGTCCCATATTGCGACTTGACTTTTGGACCAATGGATCCCTGGGATCACGATGGTTTCCTTTCGATCTGCGCTTCGAACAGCCAAGGTTGCGACAACTCCATACACAACAACCACCAACTCGCGCAGTACAACCATAGACTCTTATTGCACTCATAGCGTTGCCAATTACAATGTCCCAACCCGATACAGCGCCCGTCGCAAGAGTCTTGTCTGCGTCAGTGCAGTACCATCTCGACAACGCCACAGATGTGCCTGCTGCTCCTGTCTCTGCGCTTGGGTCTGGTGAAACCCAAGTAAGTCTTCTTAATACCCCTTTCAATGTCCTTCGTGCTAAGGGAAATTCGAAACAGACATTCCACAGCTTCCCAAAGCTACCGATTGAACTTCGCACAATGATCTGGAGGCTCGCCTACATCACACAGTCCCGCGTCCTTGAGATCACCGCATACCGAGTCCCGGACGGCAGCTTGGTGCCATCTCAAAAGTCCCCGGCGGTGTGGAACAATGACCAGAACTCACGAAAAGAGGCCAAGGATATCCACCACTGCGTTGAGCTCTGCCTCCCCGGCTGCAACTTCATCTACAACCCAGACATCGACCTCCTCTACATCTCCCACCGTACCAAGGCCCACTTCCACCGGCAGGACGTTTTCGCCGCTCTCCGAGATTCTGAGTCCCTCGGTAAAGTCCGAGCCCTCGCCGTTGACTATCTAGGCGATTCCGACAATACCATTCCGGGGTGGGATATCGACCCACTGCCGCTCTCCGAGATGAAGGGCTTGGAGTTGATCTTCGTGGTGTTGGAGGATATGGAGGAAGGACACAGCTTCCGCCGCACCCCGTTCGCGCTCGACCCACCTATTGAGCCGAACTACAACAGAGCGGAGTTGGATAAGCTGGTGGGAGCAGTGGAGGCTAAGTGGAGGAAGGAATGGAAGGAGGAGAAGGTGGAGAAACCAGCACCGCGGGTGGAGTTCGTTTGGGAGCGGGGCTATTAGGTTGTGGGACTGGGTGGATTGGGAATAGGATGAATTGTAGAACTAGATATGACACGGAGGGGAGGAGAGTACTTGCACTAACCAAATGAACTGTGGATTGCTGGGACAATGAGTCTGTCAATTGAGATGCGATTTATGAAGTGAAGCATATTGTGAGGTTGCACGTGACTCAGGGGTGTGGTGATTGTCTGCAGGTATATTGCTTATAGTGGGACGTCCCTCGTACCTCGCGCCGTGCCCTGCCTTTGACGATTTGAACTTTGAAGTAATATAAACGATTTGAATTTATAAATGAGTTTTTATTCACATTCGCACCGGCTCCGCCGGCGCGAGTAGGGGCGTTCCCCCCTACAACCCCCCCTACGTGGGGCTAGAGCTGCTCTACGGGAGCGCTAAGTGCCAAAAGCGACACATCTTGGCGTTTCTTAGCAAAACCTTGGCGCAAAAACGTGACTTTAATTTCACGTGTTATTACGTAAACTCTACGTGGTCTTTTTTTCCCCTAGCGGGATACCTTTAACTATCGTCAAAGGCAAAGACTTGGTGCAACTGTCTAGCTACGGTGAGAAGAGTACTTAAATTCTCCAAGTATACTCTACTCTACTGGAACATTGAGGTTTGCTACGTCTAAAAGTTTTGCGGCGTATGCTTATGTGATTGAATCCAAATTCCTCGAAGTTCCCGATTCCTCTCCTCTCCTCTCCTCTCCTCTCCTCACTTTGCCTGCCTCCTCTAAGAACACTGCTTAAATTAGAGCTGTTGATTGAATGTGCATTCATAGTGGACTTACGTTGCAGTAGCTTGCAGGATTTGAAGAGGAAGCGTGATGTAAACAGTGGTCACAAGCACTTGTCTTGTGACGGAAGTTGTGCAGAAATGTCTGTGACCGTATTAGCATGAATCTCTCATATTCTTAACCGCCTGATTGGTGTCTCCTTATCCTGTCGAGCTTGCAGTGACTGTAGATGACTGGCTGGTGGTCGAGACTTGGGAAAATGATGTGCTTGATGATAGCATCTGCACTGACCATCGGCTCCCACTTCCAAGGCGCTGCCTCTCGGATATATTCGGATTCTATGTAGTTTAATGCGATGACCAACTCAAGTGCCGTGCAACTGGTGGGAATTGGTAAGACAGCTTGGCTGCCAGCGTTAACGTTGACTATATCGATTGCAATGCTTCTGATTCTTTTCAAAGCTCCGGATGCCTCGAAGGATTAATATGGAGAGTCTTGAAATATTGCATTCGAAAATCCATGTCGAAATAGGTGAAGTGCCTTGGTATTTAGAAGATATCGACATCCAGATGAGAGATCAAAGTTTGGATGCTGTCAGAGCTGTCATAGTTAACAAGACGCTCTTTTGCCGCGAAATTAAAGTCACTATCGAGCGCTAGATTCACGACATCGGTAAAACCATAGAACTTATAGTTATTTTACAATTGTTAATTGACCTGACAGAGCAGTGCTGGCCAGTAGGATGTATTTGTAGATAAGATTGAGTCTTCGCGGTATGTAATCGAGTGGATATTTAGGAGTGTAGGTAGATATAGTTCGCCAATTCCAATTCTTCAAAAAAGCACTTAAACCTGACTTGGAATTGGAATTGGAATTGGGGAGCCCTGCAGGTAGACGCAAGTAGGTACGAGAAGGGAGAAAGCCAGCAGCTCGGCACTACTCGCCATGCTCAAGAGTCTGTCTGAGTTCTAGCAGTATCTGGGCCATACTTGCAGCTTTTGACAGTCAAAGTCTCCCAAAAACCTTTGATTCTTCTAGTGAGCGGATAGTGAGCGGATAGTGTGAGGTTTCTTGTGCAATATGATCAACTATTCTTATTCACTAATGCAATTGACCGTGTATCAACGTATCTTTCTCTTGATTCTAGGCTTCCTGTTTAGCACCAGACCAGTGGATGGAGCATACGCAATTTCTGGGACTAGTTGCGCGTCTTGCTTGTCGTTTCTGGATGCCGCTACGTTTGCAGGGAAAACCAGTCCGATGTCTTCGAGGGGGCGCTAAATATAAAGCGAGGGTGTAACAGCTTTGAAAGTTGGGTCAGTAGTCTTTGAGAAGATAATGATTGATTCCAATTGCGATATGGCAATGTCGTTATTCGTGCGATGAATGTATCTTGAGTAGTCGGTCCGTCGGAGTCTCAAATAGACTTGTGGCCAGCGTATCTGCGCTAAGTCAGGAGATGAGATCTATAGGCTTACGTTTTCTAATAGATTTAGGGCTTTTAAATCGCGATACTCGTAACTCTGCACGACAAGATCTTGCCTTGCTCAATTTGGAAAATGCAACATCTTGATTTCTAGTTGTTACATGCAGCGATAAATCCAGAGTCTCCTTCGCCTCATATCGTTAAGGGAATCTCTGAACGATAATTTCAGATTTGTTCTGTTCAAAAGGCGTATATTTTAGGATTTACTCTATAGCATCCGAGTCCAGTGTTGGTCACAATATGAAATAGTATATATTGGGTAATATAGAGAGTCGAAATATTATCGCGATATAAAGCTGTTTATATCATATTTATCGCGATATTAACTCTTTATATTATATTACCAAATATTAGTAATAAAGCAATATATTCCCAATATTTAAAGTCTTATATCGTATTTATTGCTCGGCTACGCCGAGAAATATGACTTTATCACATTATATTTAGAAATATGGGCCTTTTTATATTTTATCGATTTATCGCGATAAATATGATATATCGCCATATTGTGACCCACACTGTCCGAGTCTATACTGCTCCATGATTCGCTATGTGATAAATCTTCCACCGAGCGCATTTAGGTACAGGAAAGATCTAGCAGCTCGAATGGAGTTGAGGAAGAGGATACAGAATTGCTATGGAAGGCTAGCTACCTATATGTACGGAGGAAATGACAAAGAGGACTAAAAGAACGCGTATGACCTAGCCCTGTCATCTAGTATCATCATTTTGCAAAACCTATACCCCTGCTAGGAGCTACAATTCTCACAGAAAGCTCTACCCTAACCCCTTTCCAACTTTTGATGGCTTGACAGGTTGCTTTTCAGCAACACAACATGCGGTGCCGTCCCTTCTCGGTTGTTGGCCAGCAATAAGCGAATGCGGCGGGCAAAATTGCCAGGTCTGTGTTTATAAAATTTGTTATTCGCGAAGATCTTCACTACTTTCTTAAGTTCATCATCACTCAGGGGCCTCCATGTTTGCAATGCTTGTGGCCATGTCTCTTGCAAGCATGTGAGTTTCTTGTCAGAGTTCTCGTCTGTTGTGATGACAAGCTCGAGACTCGGAAAGCCTGTCATTGGCAGGCTGTCAAGAGTACGAACATATCATAGATATCCTTCATATCTATCGCAATGCATCTGATCTTACCCAATACACCGCAGTTATTCAATGTGCTCTTAATGACGTTAAGATGAAGCATTCCATAGTGTGGTGGGAAATAGAGTAGAGTGCATCAAAGTCTGGATGGAAGATCATGGTTGAGTTGAAGTAGTCAAGAACTTTGCTTTCGGGCTCTTCATGCTTGATACTGTGGTGGCCATAGGTCTTGTAGAAATTCGAAGAGAAGGGCTGACCGGACGCAGAATGATAGGTGAGTTTTGACGTTCTCCGTAAGTACAATTCTTCGGTGATCTTGGAGGAACAGCTTCCAGATCATGGCTTGGATCTCATTCGGCAATCGAATAAATGGCTTAAACTTGCAGCGAGGTTGGCCTTTGAAACTGGCCGGAATTGTGATATTGATTAGTTGCGTAAAGCACTTTAGATGACCTAGGAATTAATGACTATTGCAAACGTACCTTTGCGTCTCTCTTGGTCTTGTGCTTTGTGAATGTGGACTAATGAGTATCAGGAGCATACGAAGCTTTAAGTATCTCCATCGTGCTCTAATTCGCCATCTCTGGAGTCCAAAGTCCAAAGTCCTTGAACTACAGGAACACTTGGTGCAGATGGTACGTAGCATGAGATGGGAACATCTCGTGGGGTGGGAAGTCCGGCTCGCTCGAGGTGTTGACGAGTGTAAAAAGAGAGCGCAACGACGTCTTATGCGTTACTAGTAATATCAGAAGCCATGATGAAGGGGCGTTGGTAGAATGAGTGCTCAAAGTTGAGGGTAGACTGGGTAGTAGTGACGCGACGCGGCAATGATGCTTTCGATTATATTTACGATGATGTTCCGTCGGGAATATGCACGGGATGTTTTCCATTCGATGTCAGCAGACTTGGCTTCGGACTTGAAGAAAGCACCTAGTGGACTACGAGCTAGCGTGGACTAGGCGGTTCGGGACTTTCCAATGTTCGAGGTGAGTCGGACATTCACTGTGAATCAAACGCCTGGGGTGAATGGAAGGGCATTTTGGAGCATATGCTTCGTTGTTGGAGAGCACTAGAGATTCCATGATCATACTCAGAACTCTAGAGAGTGCGGATGCTGTGCAGCTCGGTTACGAATACACAAATCTAGATTCATATACAGAGAAATTCTTCACACACCAACACAGCGGAAAGCTTTGTGGTACTCGGTAGAGCTGGGTAGTGCGGCGACTTTGTCACTTCGAGGGCGTTGGATTTTTTCATAATATAATCCTTGCATTGATCTTCGCAGCACCTTGGTCTTCGTCCCTCCGCCATACCCCTGATGCCAAAAATCCTCCCAGACAATATTTCGTGCTTCGTTCTCAATGATGTATCGCTATCGCCGGCCGATATTGGTGAAACCCATCTTAATCTCTGTAGTCCCGAGGCCCCTCATATCGTGCTCAATCAATTGCCTTCCAGAATTCGAGATCATGCTTCCTGAGCAACACAACATGCGGCACGACTTTACCAGCATCTCCGTCACTCATAGCGGTTTGAATGATGCTAGGAAAGTCACTGAAGTCCATAGACCTACGTTCTTCAACTTCAGAAGCATGGGATGATGTAGTGGGTACCGGTGAACTAAAGCTCACAATTGCCGTCGCAAAACTTCCCAACGGCTCCCATTGATGGCGTTTCTCCTCAGTCTGTCCTTTCTGATATCCACAATCTGGGTTGCAGAACCAGACTGTCCCAATCACTAGCTCAAGGCTCTCACACTTGGCCAAGACCGGTGGTGCAACTTTGTAGTGAGAAAGGTCGAAGGTGACACATCTGAGCTTCGTCAGGCCGTCACACGAGCTCAATGATGACCAAAGATTGGCGTTGAATTCGATAGATGTTCCAGGGCGATTTGGTACTTCGAGAATATCGATATCGGGATGCATGATCGCAGTTGATGTAACACCACTTTGGCTATGCTCGAAGTCTAGGTATCCATACAAATTGTATTGCGTGCGCAGCTCCTGGTTGATTTGTCGGAAGAGGATGGGTGGATTATTGGAAGTCGCGAACTGCACGACTCTGGGTTGCGTTTCGATAAACAGTCTCCAGATTTCGTCCTTGATTTCTGTGGGCAGCTTCTTGAATTTGGTGAACATACGTTGGGGCTCAGATAGATCCTGAAGAACATGTTAGCTTCTGATTATCAGGAGCTCAACTCAAGAGAGGTCTTGCCTTCGTGCTCTCAATAGGTGTGTCGTTCAAAGCCGAACGCGGAATCTCAGAGCCTATTCTGTCGGTGCCTGTTTGCGCGTCTGGATCGGCAGGACCAGAGGTTGAGGTAGGAGAGGAGACAGCCCCCAAACCAGCGGAGTTGAGGTGATGCTGGGTGTAGCGAGAGAGCGCAGTCAACTTCAACATTTGATCGCCGTCTGCAGAAGCCATGTTGTCGTACTGTTCTGAAATGCGATTTTGTAAGAGTTTGGGGATTGGCGAGTTTAGTCATGGGATTGAGAACCAGATGCCATTTGACGTAATTGCGGAGAAGAGACTGCAATATCTTGCTAGCGCATCAATGCCTCTTCATAATTTAAGTGGCTGAAGTGGGTTTCTGCCTTTTGTGATACGTTTGGCGCTCAGCTTTGCGCAAGCGAGAAGCGAAAAAGTGAATAGGGGAGATGGTCACGTGGTCACGGCCTGCGAATGCAGACGGTGAATTCGCTGCTAGTTTGAAATTTGAACGCCGTTGATGAGTTAAGAGTTTCATTGAAATGTGGAGTCTCTAGTTGTATGCGTATCTTTGCTTCGCCTTGTATCCCAACCCGCATCATAACCTCCACCGCTGGAGTACCCCGACCATGATCGCTGACACTCGCATCCCAAATATTCACTTGCCTAGACCTACTTTCTTCGATGGTCAAAGACTTCCAAGGATCTATTAGCTTCAAACTTCTCAGCAGGAACAACCTATCCGGAATTTTGGAGTTAGCATTCCTATTTCAAGCACTTTAAAGAGAGAAAGTTTCAGGAGTCTCGGAACATTCAGGACTCTCAAAACAAAGAGGAAAGTTGAATATTGCTTCGAAAAGTTAGACTCGCCTTTCGCTCCACAAATACCATTTGTTTTTGATCTCCAATGATTTTATCAGCCTCGATAGCACTCAGAGACGGCAGACGAAGTCCAGAAGGAAGAAAATCCTCGGAATGGCGCAGTGTACTCAATAGTCCTTGTAGGAGCGACTCGTTAGATAGTACCTCCCATTTACGCCTGCACTTCTTTTCTTCCTTGAACAGTCCCGCACCGACTCCTGAGCTTGCCTCGCCGCAGGTTACGATCATCAACTCGAGATTGATGAATTTTCGAAGAGTAGGCCCCATCTTGGAAAGCTCAGTATAGGGCAGCGCGATACATCTAATTCTTTCGAAAGCGCTGGAGTGGCGGAAAGCCTGTGTGACTCTGGTCTCTTGAGAACAGAAGGCTTGGACCGATGAATAAGGTGGGAAGTGAAGGATGTCGAAATCGACGTGGATTATGGTAGCAAAGTCGTCTCCAAATCGGCTCGCCTTGAGTTCGACGTAGCCATGGGGCTGATATTCATTTCTCAATTGACTGTGAATCTGGCGAAAGAGGACTGGCGGGTTGCGTTGGCTGCCGAAGTGTACGATTCTACCATTGTCTCGAAGCCACAGCATCCAGACCAGGTCTTGAATCTCAGTGGGACATTTGTGGAAGAATTTGAACTCGTGCGAATTTGTGATGTCAGCTTTTTGGTCTTTCTATGGGATTGTCAGTTGGTTGCACAGCTCATGTAAAGGCAGAGACTTACAACGCTTTGCGCAGACTCAGTTGTAATAGTTGATATAGTTTGACTTGTGCTGGTTCGAAAGCCTGAAGCCGAGCTAGTGGAAGAAACGGGGAGCTCTGGTCTCATAAGGTCGAGATGACGCTGGGTGAAACGAGACAGTGGATTCAGCGCCAGTGCATTCTCATTTCTTGCTGCCTCCATAATAGTAATTGTTTTGTTGGGTGTTGAGAAATTTTTTCTTGCTAGTGTTCATGGATGACTTGAGAATATTTCGAGAAGGAAAGAAAAGAAGAGGACGTCCATTTGTTTTTTCTGCGCTAAGTTGGGCGCTGGCAACAATAGTAAGGTGTTTGCACTGTATGTGCCGAAGCATAAATTTGATCTTGTTCTAAAGCTGAGCGGAAACATAAAACTTTCGCTAGAAGCGACACACTCGGACAGTCGGACTTAATGATAAAATCTCCCCAAACAAAAGCGCTTGCTGAGCCAGCAGTGAAATGGAGAAGCCGAATAGGTAGCTCTCGACTTGTATTAGGGCTCCATTAGAGTCAGTACTCGGAACTAACTGGGTAAAACCTTGAAGCCTGTCACTTTGTAACGTTCGGTAATTTCAATCAAGAGGCTTGAGAATAAGGAGTAGAAATATTCGAGTTCCCATTTCTCATGAATGAATATCCCCAAGCACTTTCCAATAGTAGCGTGAGGGTGAGTTCATAACTTTTTGAATTCCTATTATATTGTTTTAGTCAAAAGGACCCTGAAGATCTTTTCTGACTGGTGATGCAGAGCCGGCACCGTACGGCAAAAGTCAATCCCCAAGGTGCTACCACGGTCAAAGGTTATCCGGAACCTGAAAAAAGGTACCCAAGGCTACGTCCAATTCAAGCAGCTCGTCTCCACTCGACCATGATCACTTGTGGTGTAGCCCTCCTCAAATCCTTGACAACGCGTCCCTGGTATACCTTGGGGACATTGCTAAGTTGTATTCTCTTCAATTGTTCTCCTTCGCCGAAATAGACAAACCATGATACTCTCATCTGGCTAATCGGGTTGCAATTGTGCGTTTTGCTTTGTTGTTTGTGCAGTAAACCATCATCGGAAATGTTCATGATGACCAGCTCGAGGTTAGGAAGATTATGGCTATTGAGGAGCGCCAATATTGGACTTGTATCGAAGACGTCGAATGCAAGAAATCTGATCCTATCAAAGACCCTGGATGCTGTCAAAGCATTTTCAATGTTCCACAGGGTATTCAAGTATGGTCCGGAGTGCAAGTAGTAAAGTAGATCGACGTTCGGATGGAATATAATGTCAATCAAGCCCTTGGAACTATTCCGCTTTATTGTGAGAAAGCCGTATAGCTCGTATTCCCGTCGAAGCTTCGAGTTGATTGGCGGAAGGCGATAGGAGGATTGATGCGAGGGGCAAGTCGGATGATCCTTGGGTTCTGTTCGATAAAGAGCTTCCGGATCTTGTCATTCAGTTCGGTGAGGAACCTCTCGAATGGCGTGAATGATGACGTTACCTGGGGATATCATGTTAGCTACGAGAGCCTTGTAGTGTGCCATAGAAGTGTTAGAAGAGAAAGTACCGACCCATTCAGTAGCCTCCGCACCTTTCGACCATGAGGTTGAGCAATTTGACACGGTGAGAGGAGTAGCTGTTTGCAAAATTGCGCCTCCAGCTTCCAAGGCTGCATGTGAGGGATACATTGATTGAATGAACTCGAGGTGGAATTGAGCGCATACAGAGAGCGGAACCAAGGCTTGCACATTGGTCGAGGCCGCCATAGCGATACTTTCTAAGTACCTGGTGCTGTGAACGTTGGGCTGGTTGAGTTGCTTCGTATTACCTCGAATGCGAAGATGGCAGCATCGAGATGTGTAGCTCTCGGTTAAGCAGCCGCGCTAACACTTCCGTCTCAAGGGAGATGTTAGTCAAACCAACGCCCAACTATCGAAACCGACAGTGTAGAAGCTCTAGCTTCTATGGAAAATTGCAAGCTATGCACATTAAACCTTCCATGCATCTAGTCACAAGGCCAAGCTCAGAAATGAGGATGGAAGGCTAAGAGCGTCATCTTGCTTGTAGTAGGCAATAGGCTCGATGAGGTTGTCACAATTGCATTGAATCAGCCGTCGAGCTCTATCTTTGAAAGGGTAATTTGACGCTGTGATCCAGCATCTTCTCTCATTTTAAAGGCGTCATACGTTCGGCCACAGTTCTGAATTGTCGAGGTGGATGGGAACGATGAGCTGAGATTTGAGCCCTCATCTACCCGGAGAAGCTCTTCAGCATCAATGAGATCCTGAAATCACAGAGATACGGGCCTGTTGCGTGAGTGTCGGCAACATTACAATTCAATTCTATTGCCAACTAACCTGTATCATCATCTAGACTTCCATCTTAGTTCTAACTCAAGGTGAATTCTAATAGGAACACAGGACTCATCATCTCAGCTACTCTTTTCAGAGTCTTTTGTAAGTTTTCAACTAGCTGACATCCTTCCTCCTTCTCGTTCTTGCCCAGCACCTTGTCCAATTCCTTCAAGACTCCCTCCAGCTTCCCTGCATCACCCCGGCCGTCACTCCCCTTTACTGTCTCACCAAACTTCAAGGTTCGTTCTTCTCCACCTGGATTTATTTTATTTAAATTTCGATTTATTTATTTAAACGGGGGTTTTTTTTTATTTTATTTTATTTTATTTTTTTTATTTTATTTATTTTATTTTATTTTATTTTATTTTTATTTTATTTTAATTTTTTTTTTTTAAAAAAAAAACTCAATATATAATCGTATAAAATTAATAACTTTCGTATAATAAACCGAATAATAAATAAATATAATTATCAATTTAAAAAGGAAATAAAAACGTAATTAAACAACTTGAATAAAAGTAAAGCGAAAATAAATAGCGTTAAACAAAGCGGCGACGCTTATTAACCGCATAAGAAGTAAATTGAAAAAATTTGTCGTTTGAGATTGTTAATATAACCTGCGCCAAAACTGGAGTTCTCTAAAGTCCACTTTTATCTTTGGACGTAAACAGTCACTACTTTAGCATGAACCGAGCCCTGAGCCTGGTGCCCTGAACACCCTGATGAGTTGGCTGAATTATACTCAGGGGGATCGCCTGCTGTGTTGTGGCATATGATTCAGAGACTTTAGAAGCCTACATCGCCTATAAGTACGGGCTACTGACCTCTATAGAACGGCGGCCAATTCAGCCTTTTCAATCCTGAGTTACAAGCCTTACATTGTACGCGATCTCTAGCCTGAGAGTCACCAACATCTCCAGAACACATCCGCCCTAAATAGGCATACAGCAAGAAAGTCGAAGCGGCCTATAAAATAAGAAGGAGACACTAAATACTGTCCAACCATCTTATTTCACAATGTCAAGGAAATTTGCACTATCCATATTCCTCACCACCACTCTTGCCAAGAAACTGTCTGGACGAGCAGAAGGGTACAGCGCGATCAAGTGTATAGGATCCCTATGATGAAATCTGTATCCGAGACGAAGAACGGTGGAATAATTTAAAAATCATATCCTTCAAATGGCTCGTCCATGACTTCGAGAGCTTCCTGGCACTATTTGAATTCGTGTTTGCTTGAGGCTCCACTATCGCTGGTCTCAGAGGGCCTCGAAAAAGGGATTTAATACGATTCCAGAGGCTTGGACTGCAACGTGACTCTTCGAAGGTAACTGAAGACGCGTCTGAAAGTAAAGGTGTCCGCTCATCAGTGGATGGAGGTCCAATATTGTACGCCATCTGCGGAGACAATCTATCACCTTGAACGCTTCTTGACAGGGAATTCGAGTTCTTTGATGCAGACGTTGGAGACTGGGACATTACTTTGAGGACCGCCTGCCGCAGCCTATGTCCACGCGGCTGCCTCCAGCCCTCCCGAAACCCACCCCATTGAACCTTTTGGAGACTTGTGCTTTCTGCCTTCATGAACTTTTTCAAGTGATCGGCAAGCCTCTTCAGTTCTGTTTCGTCTTGCTTTTGCTTGAAATGGAATGTCAAGCTGAGAAACTGGGGGATAGGCTTGTCAATCTCGTCTTCCTCGTCATTATCATCCTCATCCTCGCTGTGTTGTGCTGGGCTCATCGCTGAGATACCTTCACGAGGAAGAGGAGCAAGAATGATGTGCTGCCAAGCATCGATATCGCGTGTGGTGAGTGAAGGCTTTTGATTTTTCGGGAAGTCAGGGCAATCGTAAATCGTTTTGGCGAGTTTGCTTGTTGTGAACATGGGCGAGGCATAGGAAGTCGCCCGTGCTGATTGGGGAGCAAGTTTTTCAAGTGCCCAGATTAGAGCTGAAGTAAATGATTCTGGTCCAGGTGATCGCGTATAATTTGACTCCGAGGCAGCCAGATATTCGAAAGACCTAGCAAGAGAGTCAGAAGGTATTCATGCCACTATGAGAAGTTGGCAAACCTCGAGGTCAAGGCAGACTCTCGGCCCAGATCACTAGCGTAGCAGCAATCAAAGATCAAGAAAACATCTGCCCTAGTAGTTTTCAAGTTGCCCTCGACGAAATTCCAGGTGATGTGACTATACTGCTGACCCAAATTCTTTTCTTTATGTCTCCTTCGTCTATAATCGTGAGCGAAAGTTTGTTCACTGGGATCACATCATATACCCTGACATCTTTAAGTGGCCTTCGTCCTTTCCAGGAGAGCCATGCCCAGCGTAGTAGATGATGAAGAGAGTATCATCCTGATCGTTCTGGTTTACGAAGTTTGCCACAGCTAGGTTCGCTTGAGCTTGAGGCAGAGAACGTTCTCTGCTATCAATGCGAAAACTTTGGACCTCGTAGTTATACTTGTTTTCGAAAACGTCCTTAAGTCGTTTGACCTTGACAGAGGAAATTTATGTCAGCAGCTGATATGTAGAAAAGGCAGAATAGTTCAGGTTGGTGAGGTTACCTCTTCCTCAACAGCCATGTCATCGCATTCCGGGTGCCACGATAGCAGTAGCACGAAAACATGTGCATAAAAGGATTTCTGTTCGCCGCCTGACATCCAATTGCTCCATTGCACTTGATATTTGGCGTCTTCTTGCACCCCTTCCTCCAGATAGTGGATGTTTTGAGGCACCGAAGAGTCTGGCCCTGGCTGAGCAGTGTTCAACACCGGCGTTAGCGTTGGTTTAACTTGCTGTGCTCGCCCTGCGATGCGAGTCGAAGATTGCACCATCGCAATTGTGTTTGATTGCTGTTGTTGGTAGATTGGCATGTACTGTACAATTTCATTTGTGACACGGCAACCCATATAAGTATACAACAAAAGTGGATCTTATTAAGTATCTCCTGAAAGCCAACCAAACGCCAATTGCCCGGCTCAGGCGAACAAAGCAGGCACCCTACGAGGAGGCTGTGCGGATGTTGTGCAGCCAAGCCCTGTGAGGCACAGCGCACTGCCTGCCAGAGGCATTCTTAGGCGCGTTTCAAGCCTTTCTCTCTTTTCCATCTCTCGGGACCATACCACACTCCCTCTTTATCTTGCTCCTGTACCTTGTACACCCAGCCCTCCTTCTCCTCGTCATATCGCCCTTCCTTCACATACACCACGATGTCCGGTAAATCGGGTGCATCCTCCGTTGCTACTTTCATCCACACCTTAGCTTTATCTTCAAACCTTCGCGCATACTACAATCAATTCCATCAGCCTTATTCCTTTCCACCAGCGCGCTCTCAATCTCTTACCTTCTTCCTCTTGCCCGTTGGCACATAATCAGCACGTCCAGGGTCTTGGATAACTTGTTTGTTCTCCATGAATGTCTAGGACATGAATTAGCAAGTGCTCGGGGGCTTTCTCCATTTCGCCGCATACGGTACTGCCCTACTTTGGCGGTGGTGGTCTGTGCACTCGTGAATCTGCCGGCCCTTCCTGGTCGCACGTTGCTGTGGACTTTGTTCGGGTATTGACGTCGGGAAAACCTTGTGAGGTTGATTCCGGGGCAACTTCACTCTTATATGAGACCTTCATAGGAGTCAGACAAGGCGGAATGGAAGCTTCAGAAAACTTTGGTTGTGTTGTTGCCGTCCAATCAAAAGGTTGCTTTTCGGTGAGCGGATTTGGCACACACCTCCTTCTGGGGCTCAATGGTGAACTGGACGCCAGTTCCAGCCAGCCTTACTTTTCCAGGAAATAAGGAAGCAGGCTGATGCTATGCATGCCGCTCGCCCAGCTCAGGAGCGCCGCGAATTGTTGTGCAACACTGTGTTTCCACAACCACCACACCACGGTGCTTTTGGCTTGTGTTGCTTGCCATTCGTGCAAACACATTCTATCAAAGAAAACGTTCTCAAGATCGGCTATTGGTTTCACTTCTGCTGGAATGGCCGCCCGATCAACCCCATACTCTACTCGGTGTGAACTTCTCAGGAGATATAATCCTTCTTCTTCCTTACGAAGAGTTGTGTCCTATCGAAATATTACTGGTTATTTCACGCTCTGCGATTTCTTCCAAATGCTCAATGCTCACTGTGAAATCCAATGGACTCAACAGCAGCCAATATCGATCTTGAGAAAGTGGCAGGGACTTCGGGACAGCCACCATACTCACCGAATTCACAATCGACATGGGAAAGCCAAGATGACACTTTGAATTCCCCTGTTGTGGCAGACCGAATTGTGATTGAGGAGGACACTGATGAAGAAAGTGGCAAGTTTGCCCCAACCTAACAAGATCTCTCGATTAACATAAAGGCAATTCAAGCGCAAGCGCAAAAGCCAGCATCTCTCCTTCCCCGATTCCTAAAGGCTATTACTCCCAAATGTCTCACCAACTCACCCTCACAACCCTTTCGAACCATTATCCGGAAGCGTGAGTTGGCCGTCACTCTATCGCTGAAAAATTACTAATGAACTCAGTGGAACGCTGTGAAGAAGGATATCCCTACTTAGCAACATTCTTAGATAGTGATGAGAACTTCATGATCTATCGTAGATTTGGCTTCATCCATGCTCGTCTTCTACTCCAAAAACAAGATGAGCTCCGCATAATGGAAGAAGAACTAGACCGAATGGATCGGCGCGACAAGTTCCAAAACACAAAAGCCCTTCAATGTAGGATGGAAGATGTTGAACGGCAGGATCAGATTGGCGAAACGCGACAAGCGCTCCTTGCTCGCATGGAAAACACCATTTTAAGATATGACGAGCTCTTACTCAAAGCACAACAGCTGGCCGCGGCAAATCGTCCTCCAGAGCGCGATTACAACAGTGTAGCCAATTTCGTCCGACACAAGAAACCCCTCATGCAGGGTGATGATGATTTCATCTATAATAAAGAAGACTTGATTACACTCCGGCCTGGCAGAGAGAGTGCGTGGCTCGATGCAATGGTGGAGAAACTCTTGAAACTATTTCCCCGAACGGCTGTCAAGTATATATTTTGCTCCAAGGTACGATGGCCTACTCACAAGTCATACACTAGAATAAATCGCTAACATTCTCTCACAATCAGGAGACGGCAGCCAAAACCACCGACGAATCTCTGTTCCTTCCCACCAAAGCTCGTGTGGATCGACTCGTGAGCTGCCTCATCATGATTACGGTGCTCGCACTACTCATCGTGCCCGTCTACGCTCTGTATCATGTAGGCTCATCTTTCAATAAGTCGAACGCAAGTACTTCCAACGCGATCTGTATAGGGATATTGCTGGTTGCGACGTTACTGTTTTCCGCTGCGCTCGCACTATTTACCAAAGCTAAACGGCACGAGCTGCTTGGTGCAGCTGCTGCGTGAGTGTGCAATGACATGTCAATTGATTTAAAAACGTGGCTGACGAAATAGCAGCTACTGTGCTCTGCTGGTGGTCTTTATTGCAAACCTGGGTATTAATAACGTAACTTGAAACTTGTTACCTGCCATGTCTAACAAAACGCATGGTTCATAACATTCTAAATGTCCTTTGAGGTTGTTGAGATAATTATTTCTTTCTTTGAAGTTATAAACGCTGATAGCAGGGGAAAATTAAACTAGTGGTGTAAAGTAAACGAGTTTAAAATAAGATAACTAAGAAGCGTGATTAATTATTCTAGTCATAATAACTTTTCTCTGTATGAATGGTGTGTTAAAACGTGTTAAATATACAGTTCAATCAAGCTGACACATATACTGCACCTCATCAGGTTCCAAGAGCTTACCCCAACAGGAAATGCTCTGCTTCTATTCAGCGCATTCCACTTTCCCTGAAACTATATTCAATGAATGCACCAGTCAGGTGCTGCTGCCAAGCAGCTTTCAAGTTTCGTTTGAAACACCCTCCTCTTCTCTTCGGACTCCCTTATCTCAAGATGATTTAACCTAATTTTTCCTTCAATGTGTGTTTTGCCCCATCAAAGATCTTCTTCGTCTCACCACACTAACCATTCTAAACTGTATAGAAAGCCAAATCCTGTCCAACCCTCAAAGTCCGAAGATCGGAGTTTGGGCGAGAGGAGGAGGGGGAAAGGGGTTCTTGTTTGGGCTGCCTGGGGGCCGACTTCGTCCCCCTGAACACAATCGTATTGAGGTGACAACTTTCGCACAGCAGAGCCGAATAGGAAGTCAATCATGATTAGTCAATAGACGGGAGAGCAGGAACGTGACCAAGTAGCCTGAGTAGAGGTGAGGCGAGGGTGAGTAGCGCTTGAGCAAAACGCCGGGGTACTCTAATTTGCGGTACTGAATTTTGATGCACTCCAATTAATACTGTAAGTTAGGCCATGCTAACGTGTGGTTTATTCCTTAATATCCAAAACGCTAGTAGGGACGTCCGATGTCCACCAACCTACCAATTTCGACATTGAGGGTCTGAGATAAACAATAGGTCGGGCGGTTAAGGGTTAGGCGGTTACGGGTCAGGCGGTTACGGGTTGGGCGGT
The DNA here is from genome assembly GCA_014904845.1 of Acephala macrosclerotiorum. Classification (NCBI taxonomy): domain Eukaryota; kingdom Fungi; phylum Ascomycota; class Leotiomycetes; order Helotiales; family Mollisiaceae; genus Acephala; species Acephala macrosclerotiorum. The sequence goes on from MU119330.1 coordinate 91,030, forward strand.
TACAGGTTGGGCGGTTATTGTTTCGGACCGATGCAGCTAGTCCCCACGATACGATTTGCATTGCAGGACTGTTCAAAACCCTTAGATTATTGCGCGGAATGTTCAATCCAAACCATTATTAGTACCTTTATTAGTACCTTTATTAGTACCTATCACAGAGACAATCGTCAGTTCTATAATCGTTCCGACTTTTTGTTCTGCGACCCTATTCCTCTCCCCCTCCATTATAAAACTTGCGACCATGGCTTACCTCCTTTGTGTAAATCAAGATGAAGGTGCGAATAGGGCCCGAATATGCCAGAGGGGAACTCATCGCTAATAACACTAGATGACCAGAAGGCTCAGCTAAGCGATATCAGGAGAGATTTTCATTCGATCGTAGGACATATCTCGGGACGACTTTTGGGATTGGACGGCTCGACCTATTACCAACCACTGTTGGCTTTGCTTGCTGGTATTGGGCTCATCCTGCATAGCTTTGGGCTCTTCCTGTCAGTTTCTCAAGCCGAGATTGAAGCCCTGCTTTTGCCACCTGTAAGAAACTAGATCCCCGGACCCTAGCAAGCCGCACCCAAAAGTCCGTCTGACGTAAATAGGACAAAGACAAGATACCAGCGGCAAATGCGTGCGGTGTGATTGTGGAACGTGACGCTGAGCTAATTAAACCTGTTTCTCAAGTCAGCGATACACCACCGGTCTCCCATGCTCCGAGTTTGACACCTGTAATAGCCACGTTCTCTCGAAAAGATATTATTTGGAAGAGGTTGACTGAGTTGTCCGAGGAACGGCATATCTCGCCAATGATCTTTGAAGCCGCAGCACGTCAAGACTACCCGACTTGTTCTCTTTTGATATCGGAAGGTGTTGACTGTGACATACCTGGGCCTAGTGGGAGAAGTTTGGCTCATGTTGCGGCAATGACTGGGAACAAGCGACTACTTCGTACTCTGGCTTCGTCTTCGACAAGGATTTGGTCTACTTGTAGCCAAGGTAAAATACCGTTGGATTATGCTGCATTCAACAACCACCTGGAAGTTGTTAAATACCTGGTTGGGGAGTCGCGCTTTTTCAATTTCGCGAACGATCAGAAATTGGCAATCCTGGAGCGCTCCACAGAGTTTGCTCAACGTCGAGGCCATGTTGGCATCGCAAATTATCTTTTAAAGACACATCAAGATATCCGGCGCGCAGAAAACAAGCAGCTGTTCAGTGATGCTGTGTCTAAAAACGATATCAACAGGATTAAAAAACTTCTTAAAGAAGGTATCAGCGAAAGTTCTGCGTTATGGGTCGCGTGCGAAAATGGATTTACCCCTCTGGTATCCATTCTTTTGTCATCCACTTTTAATGGTTTCTCATACGACATCGCCACGGCAATCAACTTCGCTTCCACGTCAGGACAGCAGGATCTTCTTGTGTTACTACTTTGTGGGATCGACAAGGTTTCTGAGAGGAAATTCGAAGCAAAACGTGCCTATCTGCGCTCTCTCCTTGCTGGCCAAATAAAGATATGCAAATTTCTCGTTTTGTGTGGGGAAGTCGACGTTCAAAGCGCTTTCGAAGTAGCTGCGGACTATGCAAACTCGGACCTTCTTCGATGGATAATCGAAAAGGAAGGGAAGGATAAATTCCATGGGACGCTTATCAATCGCGCCTTCCATGCCGCAGTGTCGTCTTGTTCCTCTCTACCGCTAGTCCAATTCTTGGTCAAGAATGGAGCCAATGTCAATTCAAAGAACGACATTTGGGGGACTGCCCTACAATGTGCAGCAGCCAAGGATCATTTCGATCTCGTACACTATTTGGTCTCCGAAGAAGGCGCTGATGTCAATGCCCCTGGACAATTGGGCGGAAGCAGCCCCATGATGGCGGCCGTCTCAGCAGGAAACTCCTCCATATTTCATTATTTTCTCAGTCTTCAAACTTGCTCAAATAACCAATATGGCATCTTTGGCAACATCTTGCAGACTGCAAGCTATCTTGGGAGACGGGAAATTGTGGAGGAAATATTAAGCAGTGACTTTGACATCAACGCGCGCCTTGAGCCATACGGGAGTGCTCTTATCATGGCGATCCAAGGAGGAAATTTCGACATTGCTGAGTTGCTGATCTCTCGAGGTGCCGATGTCAATCTTACTATTTCGAAGCATGGCACTGCATTGCATCTCGCAGCTGCGGGAGGGATCGAGAGTATCGTCAAGTCCCTGATTCAAGCTGGGGCCGATGTGAATGGTGAGGGAGGTGATTTTGGCACACCGCTTCAAGCTGCTGCCGCCAACGGTCATCAGCTGATAGTTTTGTTCCTGCTAGATTGTGGTGCCGAGGTCAATACGCAAGGGGGAAGGTATGGAAATGCCTTGCAGGCAGCTCAGGCAAAGGGTCATAGTCTACTTGCCAAGCTTCTGCTCTTTTCCGGAGCAAAAGCAACCCAGGATGTCTATTAAAACGTTCGCGTGACAACCCTAAGGAGGAAGCATTCAACGCAGTTTTGTAACCTTACAATGGAGTTTCCTTTCATATGCTCCTGGGCAGAGAAAGCCTGAGATCTTCTTTGGATTTCTCAACCTTCTGGTTTATAGGCTCGGCGTTTTATACTCATCCACTTTAAGATACGTTCTAGTATAGTCTTATGCAGTTTTTTGTCCAGAGTTACCAAATGAATCTCGGCTTCAGATCTGACAAACTGCCTTCCTGGGCCCTGAAGTATCAAGATATTTCCCCGCCCTCCATTCGAGGTAATTGTTCGATCCAGCAAGGAGATCAAAGGCTCTACCAGTTCAGCTACATATCCCACCATTTTGGCAGTGAATCAAGAATCCCCATTAGTTAGGTTGTAGAAATACGCCCATAATTCGCTCATCGCCCAATGGCGGCCTATTCTAAGGTCCTGGGGGATGTTGACATATCGCGTTCAACAACGAAGACAAAATCTATCTACCCTAGCAATTACATTAGACTTTATCCTCAATTTTTTAAAGGAGGGTTTAAAGCTCTCGCATACGGCGGGGAAAAAAGGTTATAACATGGCGACTAAACGATTGTCTTTACATCAAAGTTCACTTTAACGTTTCGCACTAAAAGGCTACTACGAAAATTCCGGCATAAAGTGATAAGACTATAGAGCACTTTGCACAAAATTAGTGTTCTCAGGCTAATACTATCATTATAAAAGCGCTATAAGCAATATATTTAGCGATTCTATACTTTGTATTTGCAAAGTATTAACACTATCGGCGCTACTTGGGTTTAAACAGTCATTTTAGGGCATAGTACCTAGAAAGCCACTGTTTTAGGGTATTTATAGGCTTAAGCACTCTAGAATAATAAGTATCAAATCTTTGACATTTACTAAAACCTTGCAAGTAAGCTTTTAGGGCTTTTTAAGGCCTTTCGGCGCAAGACTATCGCTGAAATCGTGTCACTTAGTAGATAGAGGGCCCGAATGCCCTGTAGTCTCATCACTTTATGTCGGAACCTTCGTACGAGTTGGAGGAGCTCCCAATTATAGTTCAAGATACGTTTTGTCTTGAAGGACGAAAGGAGAGAGTGCTCAAGTTAGAAGAGTTAGTTGAGGAAAGACCTCCGTTGCCACGTTGGGGCTCTCATGGCGATCTAAATAGAATGTTGAAGGAGTTGCATGAAGTCTCGAAGGGGTGGAAGAGGGGGAAAGGGGGATTAGTCAGGCTGGTTGGATGTACGAAGAGCGAGGGTGAGGATGAGCTCTGTTTCACTATTCTAAAATGAATCCTAGGCCTAAGTATGGCGTATGCTGATAAGATTACTCGGGAGGATATGGACGATCTGAGCGATAAAGATGGGATGGGACTGCGCTCTGGCCTGGAAAGCTTAGGTGTGCTCTTTGTTTCTTGTTTTGGGCTGTGAGATCAGACTTTCTTGACTTTTCTACGCTTGGCTTCACGCTCAGCTGTTGGTCGCATCCCTAGCTGCAGCTTACTCCTTGAGTTCACACCAGGAACTTCGCATAAGAATAGTCTTGAATCCTCAATCCTGTTTCAAATTATCTCCCAGCCCGCAAATTTGGCAGCATGGAACCAAAAATCTCTCCAGCCATGTCAGAACCAACCTCGAACCCAGTCCCTCTTTCCGCCCGCCGCGCGTAGGACCTCTTGACGGCCATTTTAACAATGTGCTCAACAACCTTCCTCCAAATTTCAGGAAGCCATCACCATCATCCGCCCTCTTCCCCACCCTCCCTTGGGCTCCGACTCTGGAACCACGTACTCCCAGCCCCCGCACAATCGAACTCTACCTCTCCAGCTCCCGCCAAAGTCCCAGAAAGCTCTACATAGGCTCCCCTCCACCCATTCCAAGATACTGGGCAGCCACCTCAATCCATCCCACCATCCTTGCCCAAAATCACGAATCGAGAAACGCATACCATGATCTCGGGACTTCGTCGTTTTAGACTCGCGTTCGATAATACGCTCGATATCATTTTCTTTACACAATTTAAGACGACTCCTCTTCTGACACAAATATTTGTTTATCTTCTTTCTAACATTGCGGCTTACGCTAGGAATGATGAAGGAAGTATTAGGTTCGGAAATTAGCTTTTTTTCGACAGTATATGGGTCCGTTGGGTGTTGGCGCTTGTGGTGATTTGGAGGAATTGATTGTTGTGATTAATTTGGGCGTACGTGGGACGAGGTTTAAAGAGAGAATTTTTAGGTTGGGAAGTGAGGTGGAGGTGATGAGAGGTGGAATGATGCTGTTGTTCAGAATGGATTGTTGAAGAGGGTGGAGGGGGTGCTGGCGAGAGTGGAAAGAGAGAGGGGAGTAAGTTTGTGATGAAGCTTTGGAGGAATTTGAGAGCGGAGAAGATTCGTTTTGTGTTTGTGTTACGAGGAGGTGCTTGATGAGGTAGAGAGGAGATGCTGAACGGAGGGTGGAGAGTGAGGCTTTACTCATGTGCATAACCGAAGATGGTGGAAGGCAATCGATTGACTGACTTTCGAGATGAAGAGGGAGATGACGAGAAGTTTACTGCACACGCTAGGATCTCTCGCATCTATGTAGCTTCCGAGAGTGCAAAATTGAGAACAATGAAGTGATGTGGTCTCGCCCAAAGGACTCGCAAAACTTAGCTACAGTTTCCTCCCCTTCCAATTTCTCCTTAGAAGCTTAGAATTTTAGTTATATATAAATGCTAGACCCCTTCTCGCTCTAATATGTCATCTTGAAGAGCAATCAGTACGAAAGTGCAGAACAGAAATTGGAAGGAGCACTAGCCCTAGCAGTCGCATGTCAGGCTTGAGAAGCAGCGTTTTGGTAGTGTTTGTATTCATCAAATCATCCCTAGCATATACAAAATGATATCCATACAACAACATAAGTGCATATACACGTCCCATATCCATCGTCTCTCGAAGATCATGAAAGATCTCCTCCCAAAAGGTATCAATGTAATATTCGGCCGTAAACTCCATTTCATAGTCATCCTCCCTATCCACACTCCTCTCTTCCTCCCCTCATATGTATTCCCGCTCATACGTAAGCATGTCGTCGTCCCGAGTGCGAGCTTCGGTGCGAACGATGGCTTCCAGACCTCCTGTGTCCATGTCTCGAAACATGCGTCTCGCGGACATAAGTCGTTTCTCGTCGTCTGCTATCCCTCTCTCCCGAATGGAAGAAAGCCAAAACACTCGTAATGAAGAAGAAAATACAGTTCATGATGCCGAACGCAAAACAAGCCTTGAGCATCGAACACTGCTTGTTCGCCGAGAAATGCAACCCATTAACCGTGACACTCCCCAATATGCTGGTCAATTGATATGAACTCCCAGCTGAAACATGTGTGCAATTTTGGCCAGAGATGCCGCGCAATTCGTAAACTCCAGCAATGAGAGCACCAACGAAGCATAAATCGACAAACGCGACGAACATGCTGTTGGATTTAGAGCGGTGGTAGGTGAATAGGGTTGCAATTGCCCAAGCGGCGCCGAGGACGGAGACGATGAAGAGGACGAGGATGTAGTTCGGTGTAAGGGCATTGTTGGAGGCGTAGATATGGACGAAGTAGGCGAGCATGCCGAGTGTTGGGATCTGTTTGTTTTCTTGTCAGCACGAGTTCTGCGATGGAGAGGAGAGAGCGAGGAGGGAAGAGAGGGAAACTTACCAGAGTGATGATCTCCATGAATCGCCAGAAGGCGAAGAAGATTCCGAAAAGCATCTCGGCGGATTTATTGTGCTTGCGCAAAGGTTCTCTATTGTTGTTGAAGTGTTGATGAATGAGGCTCAGCTATGCGACAGCTCTCTCTCTTCGTATTTTCCAGCAATCTTCTGATCCGCAAGGCTGGCTGTCGTCACGGTATTTCTCTCAACGGATAAACGAAACAAACACCAGCTGGCGCAAGGACTCGTCGTTCCTTATATCGTCCAAGCACTGGTCCACACCGTCGCACAGTGCAGCAAAGTCTGTTATCGCGGTCGCAGGGGTCAATCTTGTTTTTGCGCTCAGAGGAAGATTCGAGGCTCTGTGCTCTCTCTGGAATGTTGGTTGGGGATGACGTCGATGTAGCGATTCCTGGTTCCTGGGATGTATCTTGGAAGGAGACGAGAGGATGAGATGCGATAGGGATGATGCGGATGATGGGGATGATGGGGATGATCAACGGGTGGAAGGGCAGAAGCAAGAAATAAGGAGAGGGAGCTGGAGAGAGATCTTACTCGTGTTTCGTAGACTTACCTGCAGCTCTTGAGGCGTTCGTTTTTATCAGTATGTGGGTGGGCAGAAAATGGAGGGGTTGGATGCAGGTGTGAGGCCTGGAAAGAAGGTGGTTGGGTGTAATTCTGGGTGGCGCGCAAGCCCTGCCGAGTACTCGGCTAGGCGTGCAGAATCGCAGATATGCAGAGTGACACAATCTAATCACCACGAAGACAGGGCAGGGAAGAGAGGAATTCTAGAAGAGAAGGAGAGATGTTGTGCTCGCAGCTTTTCCCGATACGATGTTACGATGGGGAATTACTGACATCGTGTTATCGGCCAATCTGACTGAACCGTTTTCTTACAAGGCACGATCCGTCGGTAGAGCCCGAGCCCGAGCTGTCAGCTTCGCCTGGTATGGCAGCATCAATTCGAGCCACGAAGTGCATCATCAGGAAAGCTGCGATCGAGTAGTTGGAGTCGGCATGCTCTGCAACGATTTCAAAGCTGCAAAATAGAAATGGCTTTGGGACTGCCATCTGGAGCACTTCTTGGGTATACTCCCTCCTGGCTATGGCCTCTTGATGTTGGGTATCATTTCATTCTTTCTCTTCTCCATATCAGCTATCACCTCCTCTCTCCGCCTTCACCCACAGTATAACCTCTAGCAACACCACTCCTACCCTCTTCGATCGTCTGCCAGGCATCTACTTCATGAAAGTCACTACCCAAACCAGTCCATGTCCTCTGAGTCCGCAGATACTCAGCACCAGGACTCACTGCTCCGTTGACAGTCGCCAGGTCTCCCTTTGCTCTTCTCGTCAAGATGTTCGATGCTGCTGTTGTACCACCTTCGTTTCCAGCATTCGAGGTTGAAGCAGCAGGTATCGACGCCCTCATCGGTCTCGAATGCGACACATATCTCCCAGTTCTCAAATCAAACTCTGGCGGTTCAGACTCCTCCTCCGAATCCTCCTCAACGTCAACATGTTTCCCCTTCTCCTCTCGCCTAACCTCTTCTTTTGTATCCGGCTCCTCCTCCTTCCTCCCCACGTCACCGCTATCCACAAGCTCCTCCACACCCCCAAAATCTCCCCTCCAAGTCCCATCCCAAACCCTCCTCCCATCCCCCACCAACACTAACCCCAACTCAAACGGCGTGATAACCGGCCTAAAAAACTCCCCATTATTCTCCACCAAACTACTCTCCCAACACCCGACTACCACCCACCCCCCTATCTCGCTAAAGTTCGCTATTTTGGCTGCGTTGATTTTTCCAACAACGAAGGTGTAGGATTTCTTGCCCGCCGAGGAGATTAGGGCGCGGAGAGAAGTGGCGGTCGTGAGGTAGTTCTTTACGGAGAGGGTGTTAATTAGGATTCCAAAGACGGGGCAGGTGGAGAGGGAGGTTAGGAGGGCGTAGCGGCGGCGGAGGGCCATCGTGGTGTTGGTTGTTATTGCTTTTTTGGGAGTAGTGGTTGTGGAAGAGGGAGTGGTGGGGTAGATGAACATTTCTTTAACTCGGCTGGAGAGAGTGAGGAGCAGGGCTGTTGGAGGGTCGGAGATGTGGAATAGGGAGTATTGTTTGAGGTCTATTCCTTCTTCGACTTTTCGATTCGGTATCGTGGACGAGGGGTCGTGGATTACTTCTGGGACGAGGAGGTTTTCGTAGCCTTTCGAGGTCAGAGCGGAGAGGAGGGAGGGAATGTGGTTGTTGTATGTGATGTCTGCCATCAACACCACTTTCTCGTCCTTTGCAGGGAAAGTAGCTTCGAATGTTTGGACAGCATCTTCAATCGAGAGAAGATGGGTGGTAAAGACGTATATCACCGGTAATCGAGCTGTGGGAGACAAGCAGGACCGCCCATAATGTACCACCACATCTGCGTTGACGTGCTCGGCGGCGATTTCGTCCACGCAGCAGGAACCGTACGATGTATCTGCCAGGATATATAACCTCACTCTCTCTGGCGTCTGTCCATTCGCTTCATTCTCCTTTACATGTGTGGTTCCTTGCTCGCTATTGACTCGAAGCCCGTTAAAACTCGTCTCCAAACTCACAGATTCGTCCTTCTCGTTGCTCACAGCAGGTAACTTCCCCACTTCCTTCTCCAAAGCCTGCGATATCCTCGGCGCATCTTTCAGCATGCCATCTGGAAACTGCAGCGCGACTCTCCTGTATCCTCCATCTCGAATCTCCCGCGCGGTCCGTTCAAGCTCATAAATGTTCCATAGTTCTTCGTCGCTCAGCCGAGGCGAGGTCTGGGTGGTAGAAGGAGCTGTCGGATCCTCGAAGATGTGTGTTTCGGGGGTGGAAAGGACTGGAGGAGCTGTTAGCTGAATAGAGTCGGTCATGATGTTTGCTTGAAAATATTTGGAGGGGCTTGGCGGGGTAAACTTTTTGTACGGTTGGTTGGAGGGACTTGGTGTGCAGTTTGCTTGGGATTTCGGACGACATGCTTCACTCGATTCAGGATGTACACCAATCCTCGTCCGAAGTATGCCATCTGAAGAATCACATCAACCATGACCTATCTACCTTTACTCCTTTAACGCTGTCAAGATGCAATAGTCTCTTTTGCATGTTGATGCAGTCAATCATCCTCGACAGCGGATCACAACACAGCGACAATACTTGCAGACTGCACTTGCTCAGCCAGCAAACCATATCATATCACAGATCTTACTTGACAAGTGATTCTGTAGTGTGATATTGTCCTTAATTCTTCCCATCAGGGACTTAGAGGAGGTACTGCAAAGGTTTTGATACCACCAGCAAGTATGCCAAACCCTCCCTTCAAGTCCAGTATTTCCTATAATCTGACCTAAAAGCTCTTCCTAACTCTAAGCAAAAACATCAGAACATTCTATCCTTCTCTTCCTTCGCATTCCCGAGTCACATCTCCACTCACCTAGAAAGGGCGTCCCTCCAGCTTCTTCCTAGAGAAATTTAACAAGTTGGTGAATTGCATGGACTCAACCCTGTTCAAAGGAAAAGGCCCGATGTCCGTCCTAACAATTTGAGAAGTTGTCCAGAAGAAGTCGTATCTGATAAGTAGTGATCAAGGGTAAGGATGCAGAGCAAGCCGCTGAGAATTGTCTTGGTTTGCATAGTGACTGGGTCATTGATACCCTCTCCGAGGGTCGGAGACTTAGCATAGACTTCAAGGTGCATAACTCAATCGGGCCTCTTCTACTTCGATCCATTCCCAAACACCATATGGTGTGAGAGCGACAAGCTAACCTTGGGGAGAAGATGTAGCCAGCTTTCTCGGCAATGAAGAGGCGAAAGAAACGACATCATAACGACCGCAAGGCTGGCGGTAAAGTTGATGTTGAGTTACCGTTTTGACATTTGATGATTCACTTAAAAAAAAAAAAGACACGAGAGCTACCGTAAGGCTACACGTAAAGTTGATGTTGAGTGGCCGCTTGGACATGGGGGAAAGATAAACGACTCGCACTTATGGCTACCACCTTGCAATCTTCACGCTTCACAAACTTTAGATCTAGTCTCCTGACCACTTTGCAAGTTTTTGAAAGATCTTTAATCGTCCCTCGCTAGAGCCCCTTTCGTTCTCCAAAGCACTCTCGTTCACACGCTCAATCCCGTCCACCTTGACGCTGGACATGCAAGCATCCCAGCATACTACGATAATCTCACGATGATTTACTTTGCGAGCTAAGAGAACCTGGTCTTCGAGTATGGCGAGCACGTACTGAGGACCGAGGAGTCTTTGAACCTTGCTGAACCCCCTCTCCAGTCTGAACAACAACAATCGACTTTTCCTGAGACCCCCGCCGCCCCAGCCAGCAATCGATGATAGACGCAGATCAACGAAGACAACAACGAGCCTCAATCTGCGTGTTTGCTTGAGAGATCTTCCAGACGACGAATCTCGAACATGAAGCTGGCATGGTGTTACTGGTACAGGCCATGTAAGGAACATATTTCTCGCCATGAGTATGCTACACCGGGACCATTTGCGTGCTCCAGACCGCAATCAGACTCTTTCTTTGGCACAGTTGCGGGACTAAAGAACAGCTTCTGAATGCAGTCTGTTCAGTCGCCTTCTTGGAGCTCTACCCACGAGTGAGAGACATCCTTCTCATCTGCTTTGGCTGTTCTTGCTTGCAACGCCGTCAACGACTCCGCATTCCTGTTTGCTTTCAAGACACGACGTCCACAGTAAAGGAATCTTCCAACAAGCAACTGAGCGATCAATCTCCAAACAACTTCAGCAGTCCAATGATATTCACTCAACGCGCGAAAGGGGATGGCAAGGGAAGGGAGGGGTGAACTACCCATCAACTAGAAACAAAGGTCAGTCTTCACATGCCACGATTCACGAAACAACAAGGGCCTGATTCTAACATTTGATTAGGTGGTATCCTACACTGCATCAGGACCATAGAGACCGATCACTTAAGACCATCTCCCATCCAGATACAAACATAACTGCCTTTCGACAGCGCATCCGAGCTATTGGAAACCGATCAACAAAGACCATCTCCGTCCGCCAGATACATACATAATGCGAGCGCTCTCTAGATCTCAAGATCATAGAGACCATCATCAAAGACGACGAACCCCTATCAAGCATCTCATCTCATCATAACCATCATAAACCACCATATTCGTATCGTATTATCAAGCCCGAACATACCACAAGTCATCCACCCAATGACATGCGATCATCGAAACCCGCCCAAAAACCCGTTGAGACCCATGATTTTTATTTTTTCTGTCTACCAGTCGGCAGCAGAAGAGAGAGAAAGAGAGACATTAACACATTAACTTCTATTCTAAACGTTTTTTCCAACAAGAACGACAAGGGGTATTTTCCAGTTTCGCATGCAGACAACCGACCAAGTTTCAGAGGCAAATACAAACTTGTTGTGGTGTATGTGAGGTGTGAAGAGGACGATTATGGAAGATCAGCCGTAGGGTTATCCCAGTCGTTGAACTTCAGAGGGGAAGCTGGACGTGGGAACTTCTGTGATGGTCGCGGGTTCTTCTCGAAGTTTTCGCGTCGGCGTGCGGTTTGAGGAGATTCGTAGTGATACTGTTGGACTCTAGGTGGTGTGCCGGTGCGCTCTCCTACGAAAAGTGGTTGTGGGGGGAGGAAAGCACCTTCGAGGGGGGAGGGAGGAATGAATGCGCGTTCAAGGGCATTCATTCGTTCAACACGACGAGGAGGCGTGGCCATTCGTTGTTGCTGTTGGAAAGCAGGTTGGGGGACCTCGTAAGAGTAGTTGTAATTGTCGGGAGACTGTGCTCGTGGCTCTCGACGTGGGGGCGTGGCTAGACGTTGGTTCTGCGCGAATGCAGGCTGTGGCTGGCGGTACACAAGGTCTTCATAAGACTGCAGATGCTGAAGCGTACCACGCTGGTACCCAGGCTGCGGGAGATCATACTCATGCTCCTGAAGAGATTGCGGGGGCTGCTGCCACTGTGGGGTTGCTGTACGAGACTGTTGATATTGGCTATGAGGAGTTGCAGTCCGTGAATTCGCATACTCTGAGGGAATGTGTTGACGAACGTACTCCGGGGTCTCCTGCTCCAGGCGTTGGCACTCGGGAGTCGCCATCCGCTCTTGTTGTAGGAACTGGGGCTGAGGTGGCTGCTGTTGGAAAGCTTTTTGGGCTTCTTGAAGCTGAGCCTGTCGTTCGAGCTCCTTCTTGCGGCGACTCTTGGGAACGGGAAATATAACAGGTGGCTTCTCTGCTTTAGTAGCTTGACCATATCCAGCCACATCGCCAGGGCTAGATGGCTCTTCGTCATAATTATCGTCTGGGCTTTGGAGGTAGTCCTCGACTTGTTGATCATGCTCGTAACTTCGGACGTCCTGATGTTGCCGCTGTGGCATAGCCAGTGGATCGGGAAGTGGCTTCTGCAAGTACAACTCAGTCATGGCAGGAGGCTGCTCATGCTTATTGGCCTTCTTTAGTTGCAAGTTTGATCGACTGCCATTAGCGTTTGGATTAGGGAACTCAGAGTAAATTTCCTGTTGGCGACTATCGGCGCGCGATTGCAGATCTGGGCGACCTCCATTAGCAGTCCGAGTAGGAAAGTCTGAGTACGACACCTGTTCTCGGACTTGGATGGGGGGATTTGGAGGAGGGCGGGTTGGCGGTTCAATAATACGAAGTTGCTTCTGAGAGTATCCGTAGCCAGAGTTGGAGTTGTTGGTAAGGGTTGGCGATCCCACCATCTCTGGCTGCCACATATCCTCTTCGTTGGAGGCCGCTACCGAAGGTGGAGTTGAGAATTTATCTGGATACGGCTGCTCGCTGTAGCGTGGCCAAACAACCCTTCCAGACGGAGTACCTTCTCTGGCGGGCCAGCTCTGAGACGCAGTGTAACAGTGACTTGTCATCCGGTCGGCTTCTGGATAGCTAGAAGTACCCCAGGGTGGGCACCCCTCCAGTTTAGGATTGAGGAAGTACTTGACTTTGTCTTGGCCTTCCCAAACCAGGTTTGGGGTGTCATTGGAGATCGAGGCAAGCACTTGAAGCACGCCGTAGATTAAAATCCAGCGGCCACGGCGGACGATATGTGGATCTACTTCTCCGATCTTATCGTTTTGCTCAAATGCCTCGAAGGCATCGACGAGCGCGCTTCCTGTGTACTGGTCCTTCAAGACCAAGAGATTCGTGGCCGCAGAGTACACCATACGGAATTCGTTCTCCTTCAGGGGATCAACCGTCTTCTCCGTTGAAGAATTATCAAGGGCTGCCTGCTTCTCCTCCTTAGCTTTGTTCTTCTTCTTGAAGATGTTAAGCATTTTGTCAGTCTTCGGTTGCTTCTCGGTCGACTCTGAGGTGTCGGGTCGTCCTGTAGTCACAGGAATCGATTCTGGCAAGACGGGAAATGGATACGGAATGGGAGGGTAGCCGTTACTCCTGTCAAAATTCTTCAGGATTTGCGTCATGCGGACTCCGTCGGCATCCGGGTCGAAGTTTGGATCGTTGGCACGAACGATTCGTACCATGTTTCCGATATAGGTAGCGAGATGGGTCTCCTGTACGTGGAAGAAAACCGAGCGATCGACATAGTAGTCGTAGAGAGCGTTGAAGTCTGTTTGGAGTTCGCAGACTTGGCTTCTGGTGAGCCATGTCTTGCTTCCATGATCAGGCTTAGTTGGCCATGAACCGAACTTGGCTGCATAGTATTGGCGAAAGAAGTCCTTTGTTCTCATGAACGCGTCTCGGGCGCTGGGTGAGTCTCCCTCGGAAAAGATCCACATGTCTTCAAAAGAAAATTCGCCGAGGCGCTTCTCGGCCTGTTGAATCCGATGCTGGAGATCTAAGTTGTACCGCTGCAGAAGGGCTTTGGTAGCAGGCTTGATAAATCTGAACTCCGGCACGATGTGCAGATAGTTGTACATCCCCACACAATGTACAAAACCCTCGAGATACCCGTTCTCCCAGCGCACGTCTTCTTCCTCCGCAAAGGCAAGGATAGAGGCAGCTTTGCTTAAGTCGTATCGTGGATCGAGGAACTTGGTTTCGATGCCATAGTCGATGATCAATTTATTGCCCGGCTCTGGCTCTCCAAAAAAGTCGCACAATCTCTTTTGCAACATATGAAGAGCTTCATATGTTGTATAGCCAATCAGAGAGCCCTTGTACAGCAACGAGAGGGCATTTCTGGTCCCCAAGTTGAAAGCTTCGATTTCTGCTTCTGTCGTGCAGTCGTCAGGAGGCAGACAAATGTAAGACTGAATTACCACTTTCGAATCTTTTTCTGCTCCGGGATAGTTTGCGGGAGTATGAAAATATCCTGCATCATTTGCCGGTGGCAGCAACATACTATCGCGATTGCGCCTAAAATCGTCAAGAAGAGAGATCAAAACTATTGAACCGCTGGCCCTCAACACCTTTTCGTGAAGTCTAAAACTTGGGCGTCCGATCGGCTTCTTCTTTGACATATTTTCGCACTCTAGAAAGATGAGAATATCGCCGTCTTGCTTCCACATCTCTTCGTCAAATGCGGATTTATCCCATGGCAGACCATTCTTCAATCCTGGAATCCATCGTTGGAGGTGTGAACCACTAATTGGTGGCAAGGGGTAGTTCGGGGGTTCAGACTTGGGCTCGCTTCTGAGGGATCCGGGCTTAATCTCTACACTGTCGAGTTCAGCAACCTCTTTTCGGACTCTGAAAGGATGGGGTTTAAAGAGCTGTGAATCTTTAGCTTTTTTCTTTCCAGTAAAAATACCACCGAGGGTGTGGCGAATTTGGTCGCTCTGGGTATCTAAGGCTATACGGAGGGCAGATTTCTCGATGTTGCTTTCTATGCTGGATATATCGGGCCTTCTTACCCGGTTGAAAAAGTTGTCCTCTGAACCGACAGAACGAGCTCTAGGTCTGTAGTTCGACGGGCTTACACCAACCATGCTCGCGGGCATGTAGGCAGTTGGTCTCCTTGGGTGGTGTCGGACCTCGCCCGGGTCTCTTACGGTTTGCGTCATAATATCCTCTATATGGTTCTGTCTCTTCTGAAGCTCTGTCATGAACGGCTCTTCCTCTATAAAGCGTCCCTCCGCAACCTTCTTTTTGACATCGCTGATAGCAGCGTCTCTTGTGCCAGTCCGGACACGGGCTGATCGTCCAGACATCTTCACGAGCGTTCATTCAAGTGAAAGGCGTTGAATGTCAAATAAGGTTTCTGGAAAGGCGCCTTTGGCTGGTTGACTACAGATCGAACGGTTAGCCAAGAATGTCCAAATGTGAACGGGTAGACGAGTGCAAGAAACATAAAGTAAGAGGAACCCAAAGCAAGAGGAGGGATTAAAGAAGAAACAAAGTAGAATGGACGCGTTGACAAGTCTCTGGAACCTTTTCAGGAAGACAAGGGGCAGCATACCTGTTTGGTAGACCGCAGATCGGCCTTTGGAAGTTGGACCGCGACCGCAGTAGGGAAGTGCAAGGGCAATATTATGCTGAGAAGTGCAGGGGGGGCAATAAGCAGAAGACTCGACAATCGATGGCAGGATTGATATCAAAGCCAAGGATGTTGTGTCAAGAGCGTGTTGAAAATATGTGAAGTTGTGGTTTTGTGGGGGGCTTGGGGAAGTTGAGGTGGGTTGAAGTCGAGCGAAAGGCTGAGGTTATTGACAAGGCGGAGGAGGGGGACAAGGCTCCGAGTTTGATTGTGACGATAAGGACGTCAGTTTGGTTCAACCATAACAACCAAACAAAAATTTACAGATTTACAAACAGAAGTTTTATGCATACCTTAATTTCATTCCGAGTCCAGGTCCCAAGTCCTCTTTCAAGTATCTTTATTCTCAAGCCAAGATAACCGTTGCAACGGCCGAAGTGTAACGTTGGACAATGCTACGGGAGTATATTCTTGGCGGAGGAGGAGGAGGAGGAGGAGTGTGGCCGAACGTGGGACGATGCGGCCGAAGGAACACACTATTATTGAAGGAGCAGGGAGGAGAACGTCGATTGTGGGACGATACACTTGAAGGAGCGTTTTGTTGACGGCGGTGAAGGGCGTTGCGCTTGAAGAGGGGGATATTGGCGGTGGAGGAGGGGGATGGCCAGAGATGACAAGAATTAGAGCGTAAGTTCTTGATACAACCGTCCTCTTTCCCCAGATATACAGTTGTTCAGGGTGCTGATTATTACTTCAGGAAGGAATGCAAGTGCTTTGACAAGTTGGTCGAGAACTCGAGTGCCAATGAGTGTGGAACATTTGAAGCCCACAAGAAGTAAGCATCCTAATATTCAATGTCCGTCAAAGCCTCGTCCAGCGGGGCTTTTGTCGAATTCCTCGCAGCTTCGGCTGAACCGGTTCCAAGGGGACGGGGGTGAGATGGGCGAAGAACAGGAGGACAAGAGGATACGGATGTCGTGTACCCCCGTGTTATAGTAGCTGGCATCACCTATTAAAGGAGATCTGCCTCGTCGAAGACCACCAAGGTGGCCCTTTTGAGAGATGCCGTCGAGGTTGGTTGGGATTTTGGAAATACTTGGGGTTTGCCTGCCATGATCTATTAATGCCTGCAGCCATCGCATAGTACATTGGTGGGGAGAGGCGTCAGGGGAATGACAAGGCTAGGATTTGAAGGGGGGGTGGAACGAACACCATCGAATACACTTCGAGATCCAACACGGCGCCTGGATCTGCAGCCAGGGTAGGGACCATATTTCCAGGGGAGGCTGCGAGATAAGAAACTGCTGACCAGCGGGCACTTTTTTTTGGGCTTCCTTTTTACTAACACTCGCCGAAGTACATCTTCCAGTCAGAGCAGGTTGTTCAGGGGCAGCATGTGCAATCATTAGTTAAGTCCCGTATTGTCCACTCACGAGAATTATGCCTACTTGTCTTTCTAGTAGTCTTCCTCTATTGAAGCCAGTGACGGCAGATCCAGTCAAGCACATCACATTATTTACTGTTTGTCGTCGCTGCTGATTGTGACTGAATGTCTCACCAATTCACACCGTTTTCCTCCGCATTTCAACACCAAGAGGGCATCGACTGCTCAGCAAATGGAAATCCAGAGGGCCGAAATGATATCTCGAGATGCCAAGGAGAAAATAGGCGAGGTCGCCCTACAGTCCACTATCAAGGCCCTGTTGCGTCAGCGCCCCAGACACTAAATAAACCATTAAACCCCGGAGCCGTTAGTATCGTACGGCGTAGCACTATCTACGGGAGTATGGAGCTTTGAATTGACGAGCGTATGAAATTGGGGGTCGAGACTCTCTCCAGGAAGTACTCTTCTTGGCTTCGTATATTTCCCCCATCCCTTCGTCTCTGTAAGTGGTCGATATCGATGTTGGCCTCATTTGTACGACCCTGCTGCAATGTTGGGTCTAGGCTGGATGCATGAACATCTACGTTGGTTCCTCCAAACCCCACTCCAACCCACGCTGAAGGTTAAACTAACCTATTTAGTTACCGAACGCCTCTTGAAAATGAGATGCCCATCAGCGATAGACACTTTTCGTTAAATCTTCCGTTTGAACTCAAACTTAATTACCGATCCGCGTGAAGTTATTGAACCTTCTTCAAACGGCCTTTCGTATCCAGCTCTAGATCTCTGCACGAAAGTCTACCTGCTACAGTACGATGTCCCTCGACCGAACCAGGTCCTCCCTTCACTTCAATTCATGCCGGGTTCAGCCCATGGATACATCTCAGAGACCCACACTACTTCCCAAAAAGCAAAACGGTCCGGCTTGGAAAAGGTCTCGGTAACCATACGGAGCAGCCCATTCCAGGCTGATAGCTGGTAGCACACTGTCAGTGCACTTCTGAACAGGGCTCAATTTAGTGAGATAGCTGGCACTATAAGCCTACGCAATAAATCCACTCTACATCCCACTGCTAGCCGCTGTCCTGGCGCAAAAGTGGCAGGCCTCGGTTGAAGCCTGATAGCTGTCGTGCCTCCGCCTTTCGAGACATCTGTCTTGCTCGGCGGCAGAGTCGGCTTTGTATCTATGGCTTCGAGATATTTTTCCGTGAGGAGAAAACGTAACTGTTTCGCCTTCGATTTGACCGAAAATATGGTGGCTTGATGGCCCCTGTCGCCATGAGATGTTCTAGCGCGGGGGTCCACTGGTGGTCCGTTGGGTGGAGAGAATGGGTGCCGAGCACCGAATGAGATCGATCGACACTCCGGACACGTTTCTTAAACTCCATTTAGCTCCAAGAGAAGATCTTCGATGGAGAATCTAGAAGACGGGTCTCCACGAGAAGTCGTTCTACGGGCAGTTCGTCAGACCTAGAGCCTTGGAACTAATGTGACCCAAGGAAGAGGTTATGACAAATTGGGCATGAGGTCTCCTGCCTCTTTCTTTTCTGTTGGTGGCATTTGCAGAATTTCCCCGATGCTCTTTTTCTTCCTCTTTCGCTATCTCGTTTTATACTATTTTGTCTGGCCTCATATTTGTATCTTCCTCGGAGTCAACGAGATATAAATATTAGCTTACATTTTACTTCAATTCATTCCACTTCACTGCTGCCGTGTCTCGTGCGGGTATGTTATATTTCGAATTTCCACTCATCGTTGCCATTTACTGTTTCTGGCAGATCCAATAGCGTTATAAGATATGAGTCTGTCTCGGGACTTTGACAGAGAAACCTTTTCGTGCTACGTTCAACCTGCTGGTCCCCACAAAACCGCAGGCACTCGAGAAATATCCTCAATATTATATCGATGATTTAGCGGCTAGGGCGGCATAGATGGTACAACGTATCAGGGCAAAATAATGTACCGAGACAGCCACTGACAGGGGATGAGAGCCAATAAACAGCTCGTATTGTTTACTTTCTGGTCTGTGCCAGCCTGGAACTCCCGGGCTCGCTACATTATTTTGCCCTGATACGAAGTACATGAGCGTTTTGATACCCTCCCGTACGTGCATGGCTCGGTGGTGGAAATGACGGAGCCGCGGGACGGTTGACCGCTTCAAAAAAACGTCGGCAATGTATGTGTGCGGGACTTAGTGCCTCAAGGTGGGGTTCCAAAGCCCTCCCCTTCAATCATTGATGTACTACCGATCGACTTCCTACCAGAGATGCAGGAAGATAATCTGGATAGCAAGAACCAACTCCTTGCTCGTCACAGAACATCTCAAGTCTTCATAACCCTACAGGATCAACGGTTCAAGGCGAGGAAAACATTTCTATCTTCTCACTCCCATACCCAATTCATGTTCCTCAACCCCCACATTCTCCTAATAAGCCTATCAGGCGTGACTCCCTCGCTTCCTAGCTGCTTTCTGCCACATCTCTTGCTATGGAGCCGACCAGCCAACACACTCCTTACGCCTCCAACAATCAATATGCTTCCCAGATAGCAGCTAGATGAAGGGTTCTCGTAACCCACTCCTCTCAACAGACCGAGTCCCAGCAACCATAGGTATTAAAGGGTCAAGGGTCGTTGGGGAGTAGCATTTGTTGTTGAGAGTCGAGACGAGGCGAATAATCAGACGAATGAAAGGTGAGGATTAGATGGCACCTGCTCTTACTAGGATCAAGTTGAAAGTAAGTTGTGACGAGGGCGATTCTAGGGTCTCCATTTCACACCTTGTCCAATCCAACATCTTGCACTCCCAATTCACCCCTCTTACACTCCTCAAGCCTCTACTTCTTGCATGACTCACAAGGTATCCCTCTATCTCCTTCCTCATCCTATAAAAACCACCCCACCGCATTCCCATTCCTCCTTCACAACAAACAAAATCAGCTATCTCGAGGAAATTATGGCCTGTCCCCGTTTGTCGGCAACTTCGGCCGTATTGGTATCTCATCCCCCGTTACTCTGCCCTGCTTAACCTCCCAGTCGCAGAAAATATTGATCTTGCAAGCGAGCAGATAATGAAAAGGGAGTAAAGACGGTCGCTGTCAACAAAGATAGGGCGGCCGGACGAATCACTGATGCGTGTTTTTGGGTTGTTAGTGGTTATTGTCAACAAATATACAAGTGTCGTCCCATAAACTTCGTGCAACAAATCCCCTGTCTAGCTGTTGTCTGCCGTCTGGAAAAACGCCTTCACATTCTCTTCCCTTATTATTGTCTGACTGTAAGCAACCAACTGTGCAAGAGGCTCGCTTTGAAAGGAGGAAGCGAGAATTCTCGGTTGATGTCGGGGGCAGAGACGTTGCTCGCTTTGGGAAAGGGGTTGCGGTTGTCGGCAGATTTTAGGGTCAGAAACATGATTGATGTTCGGTTGAAAGAAAGGAGCGTGAAGCGAATAATATAAGCAAGCAGTCCACCAGGACGAGCATAGGATACGAAACTAATAACAGTTCACCTATCAAAATACCGATATAGATGCTTGCATAACAATTAAAAAAGACAGTAGTATGAATATGCAACCATGATATTTAAATCTATACCAATGCTACTCCCAATGCCATGATGCAAAAACATGGTATCCAAATCTTACCACCGGTACCAAGTCGCCATGCAAGTAAGCAACAAATGACCTACCTTTCCTCATGCAGAAGATCACCCTTTCTGCCTAACAATCAGCTCCCTCACCTCAGGCAAGCCCTCCCATCCTCTCCCAGCCCCACCAAACACAACACTCTTCTCAATCACTTCCCTCCACCTCAAGCCCGGCGCCAACTTCCCCGTTATAGTATTCGGCCTCCTCACATCCGCGTTCGTGGGTACAGGCAGTGCTCTTCCAAGCAAGGCTTCCATAGCTTGCATCGCGAACCCAACTGCTTTCTTCGCGTTGGCTGGTACGCCAGTCTTGTCGAAGGAGCCGAATCTCGCGCCAGGGAACTCGTTCTGAAGATCGGAGATTAATTGCATGTTGAACATTCCTCTGCCATCTACCACGATGTCTGCATTATTGATAGCATCTCTGCCAGGACCGAAGAGCAGCATTTGCTGAGCGATGGAAGCGGATGTAAATCGAGTCATTGTCGCAATTGTATCCGCAGGCGTGCAACCTCGGTAAGTGCACATCGAAACAATGTGTTGTGCCTTTGCATCTCCGTAGATCTCTCGCGCCGTGGTCTTGGGAGGTCGAGTTGAGAGGTAGTTGTCGGATGTGAGGAGTTCTTCAACGACTTCGTGGCAGATTTGGCCGTGGAGTAGGGAGGAGGCTTGGTCAGTGGTGGGGTCGAGACCGAATTGGCGGAAGGCGGAATCGATCATGCTGGTTCCTGGACCGGTGTCCCAGTCATACATAGCATCAATTCCACCTGCATTGTCTGGGGGAATGAAGCACACTGTCGTGATTCCACCGATCGTGATGCATATTTGGAGTCGAGTAGGGTGATGGAGGAGCAATCCGACGAGGTATGCGAAGAGTGGTGCACCTTGTCTGCCAACTGCTTGCTCTGCTGTTCGATAATCTGAGACAGTGGTGACGCCTGTCTTTGCTGATATCACAGTTCCCTCTCCTAGACACATGTTTGACCTGTGCTGCCCTTTTGGTGGCGTACCCGTCAACGAGATCAATTGTCCCCCAGACCCAATCATGTCGATGTCGTCCACTGATATGCTGTGTTTGTGTGCGAAGAGGTGAATTGCGTTTGCAAACGTATGGCCCATCTCAGCGTCCATTTGCGAAAGCATGCTCGGAGGAGCAGCATCTTCTCGTAGCATCGAAAATATGTCGGTTCGAATCTTGGAGGGCATGACAACCGAATCGTACTATGGACAATTAGCTATGGTTTCGGCCGAGGGGGGTATTGAGGGGTACCTTGATCAGATCAAGACATAACGGAGATTCAGGCGTCTCTTGTGTAAATCGGCACAGAGCAAAGTCGATATCATCCATTGCCGTCCCAGAAGTGATCCCCAGAATCAACAGATCCAAACCAGGACTCTTTTGTACACTCGGTGGAGAGGATGAAGTCGAGGAATCGGAGTCGCCATTTGCCTTCGACTGCAGAGCTTCAAGATACTTGTGCCCAACATTCGTCCGTACGCGCCCCTTCGGCGTAAACCCATTCATTGTCCTCGCCATCGGTGCTGTCGTCGAGCTCGAATGAACAACGGTATCATTTCGTCGTCAAGAGTCTCCAAACATCTCGGAAGTGTAAGATGGGGTCTGCGAGCTCTTTTAAGATGTCCTTCTGTCATGAATTAGCCTCGACTAAGTACCGTATTATGCTCCACATTCATGCTGGTAGCTAATGTTAGTCATGGTGCTCTCCACTTTACAGAAGCAGACAGTGTGAAAGTCGATTGGGGGCGCTGTTATATCCAGATAGCTAGGATCTCTGGACAGCCTGTGCAGTGGTTGGTCAGGCTGCAATAGGATCAGTTGGGTGTAGCAAATTAGAGGTATGGCGTGAGCAGCATGCTTTTCGGGAGAATGGTAGCAAAGTAGTCTGAAGGTCGTGTGAGTTGGTCCGTTTTGCATGGACGGGAGAAGTGAACCCTTTTGGGAAGGAGTATGCTTCTATGCCTGAGGCATTAGGTCTGTTGGCCTTCGGGACAAAGCCGATGATTTCTCCTCCAAGGAAAAACACATCACGAAGACGAAATCGAGTGAAAGCATTATCTCATATCCGTACGAACACCCTCAAGAGTGGTGGTTTCTTTCCTTGTCGATATCCAAGTGGTACGGTGCAGACAATTTTCAAGCCATGGACCCCGACAACGCCGACCCCCTTGACGCTACATCTCTTCTCGTTTAATATCCCCAATAGCAAATTGCATGGCGAGGCATGCTCAAATGGCTCGTTTCCGGAATTTCTATTGGCGGTGAAGAGTTGCGAATAGAGCATTTTTATTGCGTCTTGGACAGTCAATGTTGCACAACATACGCATGGTCTATCATTGGCTTGTGGAACCCAGATTATTGGGTTGCAGCATGCAGGAATTTCTTTCTCGACGCAGCAAGAGCATTCCTTCGACAAATCATGTTTGATGTTGAAGTACTTGGTATTTCCTTGAAGAGGACCTTTAATGCTTCTCACCCTCCTTGAAGGTACCTCAGAGATGGTCTCATCGGCATCACTGTGTTGAAGTCCAGTCGGAATATTTAATCCCACCCTCGACCATGACTGCCGTGTTCCGGTAATTGAGTCCCAACCCAATGGTTGCACGATCTAAGACAAGGATCTGATCTACAAATAGAGAGCTTGTTCCAAAGTGGCATATTCTCACGAGTCTCAACGCCATCTCGAGGTCTCAACTCTCGACGGATATAACTTGGTGCCAAGAAGACTTGAACCGCCCCTCATTGCTTAATGCGGGGTAGTACGATATAGTTGAAGTTTTATCCCACTTATGTGGCTAGGTGTGGGCGGAATGGACGAGGAAGATATGATGTTGGATTGTTTGACCTATGGACGGCGCTTGGTGTCCTCCAGGGGCTTCACTGTAGCTCCCTCTCAATTCCCGATTCTCAGACTGGTCGCTTTCACTTTCATCTCTACAGTCAGTGTCTGCAAAGGTGTCGGGTTTTCGTTGTAAAATCGTATCCCGATCCGCCCCGCTCCGCCGCCTTAATGCTCGACTTTCAACAGAATATTAACTACCTTTTTTTTGCATACCTAGATCCTTATTCCTTATGTATAGGGATTTGTCCTTGCTAGCGTCTTATCAGTTTCATAAATAATATTCGATTGTCCCTTCCCCTAAACTGACAATCACAAGTCTTGTTGCAAATCGCGGGAGCGGCACGAGGAGCGGCAGCAAAACCACCGCCGAGAGCAAGGGCCTGCCGCCCGCCTGCGATATGCAACAAAGCTTTGAGTGTCCGAGTAGGGAGGAACAATGATAAAAGGGGGAGTGTTCCGGGCGAGATAGGACACTTTGATCTTACGTTATGAAATGTTTCTCTTTTGGACTCCAAAATCAATGCTGCAATACTCAGAGAGCTGTCGATGCGCAACAAATCCAAGCTCTGGCTTCAAGCCAGTGTCTGGAATATTTGTGGACTTGCCAAAGCGTAACAGAGCTGCACTATTGGAAAGTAGGGGTGAAGCATGGCGAGAGTTGGTACGAAGGTCAAGTAGTGAGTTATGCCAGCACTCCTCTTCCCTTTGAAGCCGAAGAGGAGTTGGCTTAGCAAATACTGATATGCGCTAGGTTTGAAAGATTCAATTGTTTCTCCTCAATCCGATAGTTTGAGCGACCACATTTATCATTTCGAGCACGGACATTGAACCGAAATGGCATCCCCAACAAGGTAGAGCTAGCAAATACAAGAACAAAAGGGAGAACGCTCTTCAACCACACAAACCAAACCTCACATCCCAACAAAGTCGATCCTCAGCTTACAAAATATACCTAAACCCCTCCTGCTCCCAATCCGTCTCATCCAACCCCGCACTCGGCAAAACAACAACCCCATTCTCACCACCGACACTCGTCCTCCCTGGCTCTGCCTCAATTCTAACACGCTGAGCTCTATCCCTCCTCTTATTTTCCCAATCCATATACTGCCTCAAAACCAGTACATCCATAATGCCCAAACACAAGCAGATGATGCAAATCTTACACCCCGTTTGATAATGGGGTGCCTCCCTCGCGAAAAAGACTTGGGGGCCTGAAATATTCCCTGCACAATATGCAAGAAATAGAATTGCTGATACGACAGTCTTCTTAGTGTAGCCAGCGACATCTGAAGCGATTATGCTGAGGGAGAGAGGGAAACCAGAAGCATAAGCAGCAAAAATGGATACCCCACCCAGACGGCCAGACTTGTGAGAAGAAGGCAGGTACCCGACGAGACACCAGCCAAGAGTAGCGATGCAGAGAAGACAGGCGATGATTATGCAGCGAGAACGACGGAGTTTGGTGGCGAGGTAGGCGGCTGTTAAAGTAAAGACGACCTGGCAGGCGCCCTGGGGCATGCCGAGTTGGAGGGTTCGAAGTTCGCCGTAACCGAGGCCTTTGATGATTACCGATGTAAACTATTGCGTGTCAGCGGTCATTTAAATAACTGAGGATGGGGGAAATAGACATTGGTTACTCCACCGTTTGGCAAACTAGTGAAAGCTGTGTAGAGGAAGAGGAGCCAGGTCTTAGGGTCCTTGATCGCTTCGAGGGCTTGATGGGGTTTCCAATGTGTGCTTTTGAAGCTGTGGGATTGTTTTTGTGGTCGGCTGTGAGCGATTTCTTGTTCGTGAGGGGTCAGCCAGCGAGCATTCATGGCGCTGTCTGGCATGAAGAACATTAGGACGAGTGACCATGTGAAGGTTATGAGGCCGAAGATGATGAATAGCCATCTCCACGCCGCCAACGAGCTGTGAATTTCTCCAATGGCATATCCCAGGATACCTCCGAAGATGCTGGCGAGACCATTTCCTGCGAACCAGATACCGTGTCTGAGGGAATGCTCTGATGGCTTGTACCACAAGCCGGTGATCAAACTAAAGCCAGGGCTGATTATGCTTTCGAAGACGCCTAGAAGCACGCGAAGGACCATGAGAGATGCAAAGCTTGACGCTGCACCGTGGCACATGAGAATGATTGACCAGCAGAAAATTGCGGATGCTAGGTATTTGCCAAGAGGAAATTTGACGAAGCCGACTGATCCTGGGAAGGAGGCGACGAGGTATCCGAAGTAGAAGGCGCTGCTGCACCACGAGTACTGCTGGCCGACAAGATGCTAGGAGACTGTCAGTTAGGATCATGTATTGGAGACGGATTCTTACGGCATCTTTTTGGATCCCCATCACCGCAGTATATCCGAGTGTAATCTTGTCGAGATATTGAAGCATGTATGTGACGAACATGAGAGGCATCAAGCTGAATAGAACAGTACTGTGAGTATTTCTAATGATAGACCTCGTAATTGGGTGAACTTACTGAAGATCGATCTTCCGGAGAATAACTTTTTCCTCGTCGTCCACAACGACGAGTTGAGGTGGTCCCTTCTCATCGAGCTGGATGTCTATGGGAGCTGGGGACTTCTCCATCGCGAAAATAGCTTATGTACACGAAAGTTTGATACTTCTCCTACTGTACTGAGGAAATTAGACGTGACAGGCAATTTTGCGTTAAAGCTGCAGCAACCTCCGAGGGACAAGAGGGGTGAAACGATGTCAGTCAAGATAGCAGCAAGGCTAAACAGTAGGAGAAAGATTTATATGTTCGTGAACATTATTATAGCGATCGAATGCTATCGAGAACTTCGAGGCATCCGTACGACCGCCCGACGGAAAGCCACTTGCTCCAGCGCCATTTCTAGAGATATCCTGGGGTGATTGATACACATTTCGATCGTGGTGTTGGGGTACTGATAGACCGATTCGCGACGACTTCGTTGGCGAGACCGATGGACGATCGATCGTTGCACGAAGGATACGGTTCGCAATTCCAAGAGTGATAATGATGAAGTTGGTGGCTGGTATTTCCGACCAGGCAGATCTGCTGCACTGCCCCCTTCAACGATGCAGTACTGTGGCGCCAGCGACCGCGAACGACTGGTCACATCCTCCGACGAATCTTAGCTGAGGCCGACGCCCAATTACACCTTCAATATCCCAACATCGTCGAACATTGACATGATTCTCCCATCTAAATCCACATTTTCTTGAACGTGGTCAATAAGGTGCTCATCGGGGAAATGAAGACACGATGCCCCAAGACAAGTCGGACGTGCGGATGAAGAAAGGTGGGTATCATATGCCTCCTCGTTCATTCAGACCCTGACCTAGATAGGATGCGATACTTGCCGCGCAAGGAAAGTGAAATGCGACATTGAAACTACACCTCCATGCATAGAGTGTGCTGGTCAAGATGAGATCTCTTGCGATTGCGATGTACCAAGGCCATCATGCATGGAATGTACTAGACTGAACAAGTTATGCTCCTGGCCTGGGCTCGAGGCATCTCTCCACAAGAAGAGGACTGGCGCTGGCTCATGGAAGTTACGAGCTCGAGAAAATAAAGTAAAATATCAGCCTATTGCGCAGAAACCTGGTAGCGCATCTAGACGTCCATCCGAGCCCGCGAATGAACCAGGCACAGCAGGCCAGGTGCTCCAAATCTCACATGCTGGCTCCATTATGGGCCCATCTTCTACTTTCGGAGTCTCACGGGTTGACATGGGCTACAGCGAGGAAGTAGGCTTGATGATATCGTCGAACTTCGGAGATCCCCTCAATCCCAGCATGGAGTCTTCCTTCTCAGCCTACGTCGGCGTTGGAGGTTTTGAATCCGACTCAACGCTAGATAATGTTCATCAATACCTGCCCGCTCAATACGCCCAATACGCCCAATACGCCCAATATATCCAGTATGCTCAGAACCCCTCTCCACATTCGCCATTCGTGTCCGGACACTCCATGCCGCTACCGAACTCGATGGAGCTCAGCACCGAAGCCCACCATGCTTTGGGACATTATCAGACTACATTCTCAATCTACAGAACAACCAAGGACCCCAGATGGTCGACTCACAAGCTTCTATTGGATCTCGGCAACAGAAGTGAGATGATCATGAACTTTATCCTTGCTGTTGCTATCAATGATGTCTCTTTACGACAAGAGCATGAAGCATCTATCGAAGCGCAAGTTTATTTTGAAGCCGGCGCGCGAGATCTAATTGAGATGATTAAGAAAGATTCCGAAGAAGACTTTGTGACGGCAATGGCAGGGTTCTTGTTCTTGTATTGGTACATGCCGAAGAGAAAATCTATTCCACGAGAGCGAATTCAACAGCTGAGCATGACAGTGCTTAGCTATCTAAAGAGGCACAAGCTCGACAATCGCTGTTTGGAATCCGACTTGCGAGACTGTGAGAACGAACCGCCTTGCACTCTAACTGATCGTGATCGCCCAGTTCTGGCTCGTCTCATCATCTGGACGTTTGACGAAGACGTCAAATGCGGGTTCCAGGGAGCTGGTGGACACCTTGCCAAGTATCTCACGGCACATCGCGAGAGGACAATGGCAGTCTACGAGGTGTCGCGGACAGCGCTTGAAGCTTACTGGGGAACCACATACCCCAAGGACCAAGTTGACGATGATGACTACAACGCGATGGAACTCGAGCTGCTGTGGGCTTTGACAACTCTTTGGCAAGACATCAACGAGCTATCTCAAGGACAATTTCCACCTCAAGCAGAAGCTCATCGTCGCATTCAGCAACGGTTTAGCCTGCTAGAGAAGGTTTGCTGCAATCTGTTCTCAAGAAATTCGCACTGACAACACGCAGAAATACTCATCGGTCTTCCAAAAATCTGCAACGACTACACAGCCTCGAGACCGCGTGCTCATTAACGCAGACTACGACGTCGTCCTCTTCAATGCCCTGAAGGTCTACTATTTCCGTGTTAACGATGTCGAATCAAGCGCTCTTGAAATCCCTGCGGATATACAAATGGCACTGACAAACGTGCTTGAGGTCATCGAGAAGACTTTTGCATCATCAGAGAGTCCTGATCTTCATGATCGCCTTCAGTGGCCTCTGTTTCTTGCCGGTATCGAAACTCGTAACCGCATCTACAGGGATTGGATCGTAAACAATATATCCAGTCGCAGAGCGAGAGAAGCGTTACAGCAGACAATTGATCATCAGAGTTGTTCTGGGAAACGGTTGGCGATGAGTGTGATTAAGGCGTTGTTGTGCGAGAGCGACATGTTTTATCCTCCTTCCTTGGAGCAGAACTCTTTCCTTGATGAGATTACTGAATACGATTTTTGAGGGGCGCTGGAGGGTCTTTTGCGTCTTGCGTTCGGTGTTACCTAGGCCTTCTTCCTTCTTATGTTCCGCGAATTTCTGATTCCATACCCTTACGACTTATCTGAATTTTAAGCACTCCAAAAATCATCTCACTGAGCAACATTTCCATTTTTCGCAAGCCCCGGGTCATTTGACACTTTCGTACACCAAATGGTCGGGAACATGGACCACACTGTTTCTAGTCTATGAATTTTCACATTCGTCTCAAACGTATCGCCTAGATATTCTAGGGCGCCCGACATAGAATTGCAAGTTCAACCGACCTGTGTCACTGCTGCACTGCCGTGACTAAGGAGTCCTTCAACTCGGTCGGAAATTTTGACCAAGCAGGAGCTCAGGCAAAAACGCCACCCCCACCTGCTCCATTGAGACATCTTGCATCACTCTCCGCACACTCTCGACGACAGCCGCAACTGTGGAAGTCGAGAAAGAATCTAAGACAATTTTATGGCAACTTTTTCTCACTGAAAAGAACGTATTAAAGCCAAAGAGTCAGATATAAAACTCCTTCCATCTTCGGATATACGAATGATCGACATCAACCCCACTTCTCTTTCTCAAAATCTCTTTGAACTCGAAAGCCACATCAAAACCTTCAATCCAACACAACATGACGCAAATAGCGGTCCACTCGGCTCCTGTAGCAGAATATCAAGAGATAATCAACAAAAGTATCGATGATCTGGACAGCCAGCTGCATGACATCAATCGCAAAGTACCTCCTACCCCTCCATTACCCCGCCACATCACGTGCATGAGCTCAACTAATGTGGCCCTCAGATCCACGAGAACCCAGAACTAGGCTACGAAGAACACAAGGCTCACGATAATGTCGTTGCCTTTCTTCGTGCCCACGGCCTAGCAGTCACTCCCCACGCATTCGGTCTCGAAACCTCTTTCGTGTGCGATTACGGCAAAGATGACGGACCTGTCGTCGCGTTCAATGTCGAATATGACGCTCTACCAGGCATTGGCCATGCGTGCGGTCACAATCTGATCGCCACTGGATCCGTTGCGGCTTTTCTGGGTACTGTGGCTGCTATGAAGAAGTACAATCTCCCAGGAAAAGCACGCTGTCTTGGAACACCAGCTGAAGAAGGTGGCGGAGGGAAGATCAAGCTCATCGATGCTGGAGCGTACAAAGGTGTCTCTGCAACATTTATGACGCACCCCTTCTCCACTCCTTCAAATATCACCTACGGAACTTGCATGGCGTCTGCCAAGTTCCGAGCAACGTTCACTGGAAAGCCGGCACATGCTGCTGCAGCTCCACATGAAGGGATCAATGCTCTTGATGCTGCGGTGTTGGCGTATAATGGAACGAGTATGTTGAGACAGCAAATAAAGCCTGATCAGAGGATTCAGGGCGTCATGATTGAGGGCGGCTATCGAGCGAATATCATTACGCCGAAGAGTATCCTGGACTACAATGTCAGAGGAGCGACGTTGAAAGAAACGAAAGATTTGCAGGAGAGGGTTGTAAAGTGCTTTGAGGGTGCTGCGATCGCTACTGGGTGTAAGGTTGAGTTTCTTGAGTAAGTATCCTAAAGCTGTGTTCTTACAGTGGACTTGCTGAAGCATGAAAGGACGAATACCTATGCAGACTTGAGACCGAGTCGTACTCTCTGTCTCGCATACTCTGAGGTGATGAAAAGCGTTGCTCCAGAAGATGCCTGGCCTGTACCTGAAAAGGAAGAACCAGGAGCATACTCGACAGACCAAGGTAACTTCTACTTCATCACCCCTTTCCAACCCAAAATCGACATGTAACTAATGCGAACCCTCAGGTAACGTCTCATATGTTGTTCCTTCCTTCCACGGTCTCTACGCTATTCCCATCAAGGACAATGCGGCGAACCACACTCCAGGCTTCACGGATGCGGCCGGTACAGATGAAGCACACCGATTGACGCTGTTGACGAGCAAGGGTATGGCTGGGGTGGCAGTGAAAGTTTTGACCGACGAGGTCTTCACGAAGAAAGTCGAAGATGGATTCAAGGCGTGGCTGAAGGCTCAGGAGTAGGCGTACTGAAAAAGCAGATTGATTGGGATTGTGTCTTCCAGGTTAAACTTCTGCAGGTGCACTTCAAAGGAGGTAGATCTCGGTCCAGCTTACATAACTTTTGCCGACAAAATGCACCAGTACGAGAACAGAAATTCCTTCATAGGCGTGCCGAAATCAAGGTTGATGGGCTCCAGTTTTCCGATTTCAGTGACTCTCCCGCTTTAGAAAGACCATCAAACCACCTTCGTTGGTATCATGCCCTAAAGCCAGACGCCAAATAGGCCCAGAAGTATTTACAGCTGAAACGGAAATTCTTCCTTTCGAACCATCACCCAGAAGCGCCACTCGTACACTTTATTCCCGGCGTACTATCAATCCCTGCACAAAGATACTCCGCCGTCCCACTCGGAGGCTTGACAGACCACCCGCTCAAGTAAATACCACAAGTTCCATCCGCGGGACAATCGAGATTTGCGACCACCCGCTCATACTTCGTACTCGTCGTCCCCTTGAATTTCTTGAAATATATATCGGTGATGGATCCTGATCCCGGATTCGAAGCACAGTATGTAGCATCCTCCCCATAACAACTCTGAATCTGAGCAGCGTAGTCACAGCCTGTCATTGTCACTGTGTCCCAAGTCACGTTGCTGACTGTTGCGGTACCGTAGCCGCCGGGGTAGAGCTTGATGCCAACTGCTTTGGTGGAGGAGATCATCGTTGCATTGTAGACGTAGATGTTGGATACCACATCTAAACCCGACTTCCCCAAACTGCCAACTGAGAGGCCGTGCGAGCCGGTACAAGTTATGCCAGAGACGGAGACATAATCAGCTCCTGGTTTGAAAGCGATGCAATCGTCATCGTTCGTGACAGCTACATTGTTGACAGTCACATAGCTAGCTGGACCAATATCCCACCCATCCGTGTTCTTGGCCGCATTGCTGGAATTAGATGTCGCCGTTAACGTGATATCCGAGTACGCGATGTTCTTCGAGTTTCCAGCTACAGAATGAAAGACATTCGGCGCGTTCTTGAACTTCACATTCGAAACTGTGATTCCAGTTGATCCAGTAATGTACATCAACGTCGGTCTAGCATAGCTCGTGTTGGTAGCAAAGTAATCCCAAGCAGCTTGTCCATTCCCATCCACAAGACCTGTTCCAGTGACCGAACGGATGTTGGCAGTTGTGATATCTGATATGAGTAAGATTGCCTTTTTGCCTTCCCAGTAAGTTAGGTCGTCTGAGGCTTTGAGTGTGCCTTCGATTTGGAAATCGCAGTTGGTGCAGCCGGTGAAAGAGAGTGTTGAGCGGATGGCGTATGTTTTGCCTGCTGGTATCACAATCGTTCCACCGTTTCCGCAGCTTGCGATGGCTGATTGTATTGCTGGCACGTCGTCTGTCCCGGCATCTCCTGCTGAGGTCGGAGTGCAAACAGCTCGTTTTCCATGGACGTGGGTTGCGTCTCTTCTTACTGGTGTACCTCGAGCGTTTGTAAAAGTAGCAAGCGTAAGGATGAAGAAGACGACAGGCTGCAAAAAGTTTAGCATCATGTTTGATAGCCAAGTGAAGGCAGGTGAAAACGAGTGCTTGGAAAAGCGGATTGTCAGACGGCCAAGCAAACTCGAGTCGTTGATTTCTTATATAAAGTGAGTCTCTTTTCAATGAATTATTTCAAGCAAATATCTTCCGATCCGCTTTCCGCTTCCCAGATTCGTCTGATATCTGTGTTTCTTGTGCCCGGCATGATGGCATCGCTTGTTCCTAGAGATCATAAGTGGATTAATTATTCAGGATCAGCATCCACCGCCCTTCTCTTCTCGTAGCACTTGCTGTATTGAAAGAGGCAGATTGATTCGGTATTCCTTTTTCCATGTATCACATCGGCCGATAGCGCATTCGTGGGAAGAAGATCTATAAACCCGTTTTTCATCTCCCCCGGATTTCGGGATATTTCCTGATCCGGAACGACTACCGATTTGAGGTCCGCAGTTCAATCAGCCTGAAACCGAACGTACATCTGACAGCTCGAAACATCGAAACATCTTCGCTTGGGGAGTGTGGGGATGTCTCGACAGAAAATCGAGCCAAGCTGCGTGGGACAAATTTGAAAGTGTTTTGTTCTGTCTTAGTGGGGTCTGGATGCGGGGCAAAAACGTATTTCTCCGAAACATACTTCTTTCGTCAGCAAAAGACATTTGTTGATGTAGCTCACATGTAGAAGCATACGTCTGGTAATAGTATGAAGTAGGTTTCTTAGCTTTCCATGGGAGATGTAAGCCTTCCAGGAAAGAATGGAATACCAGCAATCTTCTCCCAACTAAACCATTCGAGTTCAATGCAATGGCATCTTGGCAGGGCGCTGCGTGAGCTTGACTTCAAGGGCCTGTGAGTATTAAAAGGTATGCTATGCTCATTCCGACGAACATCGTCTTTCCTTCCGTACACAGCCCTTTCTCCCCAATATGTTGCTCCACAACTTACACTCGTTTTCCCTTCTCCCATTATTAGTGACGCATGCATCTTCATTTTTGCAGGAACCTATGAGGAGCAAGTAGAGATCAATTATGGAAGTACTATCACCATCTATGGGTACACCAGCGAGTAAGTTTTTGGAGTTGGGCGGCATGACGAAGCTGCGTCCACATTCTAGACTTGATCTGATAATTGATGAACACTCCCAACTACTCGAACAACAAAGTTACAATTTCCAGCTCGCAGTCCTCGGCTAAAGCCGGTATGTTGAATGGCAGTTCTGTTGTGAACTTGGCCAGTGATGGAATAAATGTTTACAATATCAATTTTGAAAACACTTTTGGCACGGCTTCTCAGGAAAGTATTCAACTTCGTCCCCCAGCAACAATTGGAACTAACTCCAGGTAAGGCTGTTGCAGTTACTGCTAATGGAGACTCTCAAGGTTTCTATGGCTGTCAATTTATAGGTTGGCAAGATACGTTGTATGCAAAGGCAGGAAATCAATACTACAAAAGCTGGTACATCGAAGGTATGTTCTACAGAGGACGTTTATCACAACCGTGCTAACCATGATTTAGGAGCTACGGACTTCATCTTCGGAGACGCTGCAGCTTGGTTCGATTCTTGTAATCACACCCCAACCAAAATTCAAGTCCATCAAGGCTGACACCTCGCAGGTGATATGCAACAAAAGAAAGCTGGGGCAGCCATAACAGCAAACAGCAGAACCCTTTCAACAGACGATGCCTGGTACATGTTCAACAGCTGCAACGTCGATGCAGCCTCTAGGTACTCGCTCGAGGGCGGGGTATATCTTGGCAGACCTTGGAGAGTCCTCGCCCGAGTGATATTCCAGAATTCGGTTCTTTCAAACATTATCAATGCTGCTAGGTAGACGACTATAGCTGAGAATGCAACTCCGTGAATGTACTCCATCGTGAGAGGCAAGATCATGTCGTTGATAATTAGTAGGGTATATGAAGAGTACAACAATAGGGGGTGACGGAGCTGATACCTCGGACAGAGAGTACACAACGACAGCCACAGCGGCCGTGACGCAGTCGCAACTTTGAGGAGATGCCAGCTGGATTGATGCGTCATACTAAGGAGAGTTTATTTCTCGTGTACATAATGAATGATATCCATTCCTTGTTGATTCTCTCTAATCATACCGCCCCCGAAACATTCTGCTCAACAACCTCGAAATGATGTAACATTAGAAACGATAATTGCAACATCGGACTCGACTTCAGAAGTTCGTCCGACGTTTCTCAAAGGCTGATCCGCATAGTCACTTGCTAAATTGTGGCGTGACGTTAGAAATGGGTCTCTTTCAAGACTGTGGCGTGTTCTCCTTATTCACCGATCATTCTTGTCGCTCCGCAAGGCTCGCTTGTTAAACTCGAGTCGCATTTAAGGGGGCTTCCATTAATACCGACTCGCACTCAGGGGTGATTCGCTAAGCGAGATGGTGTTCACGAAATGCCGGATATGGAAGTTAGCGTCACATGCCCTTGATGGCATTCCTATACAATACCAACGACAATAATTTTGGAAGGGCACAGAGTTGATGGAAGGGCTATTTCAATGCTGGTGTAATTCCTTCTTGAAAAAGGTCAGGAGTTGATAGATAAATGGCCTCAAAACGGTCAAGTGTTGTCGGAGCTTTTGGGGAGCAGCGAAAGTGGCTTTGGCCAGACGAACCGACACTTCCAAATAAAACAGAGCGTTCAGCCTATACTATGGTCCGTGGATATCCTATTAATCTATATGTATATTGCCAACTTCCCCAACAAATATGATAGCCTTTCGGATATAGAAACTGTTGCTTCTTGACTTCTTCAACCAAAGGAGTTGATGACGAACGCCGCCCAGCAGCAGATGAACCATAATGTAGCACGTATTGCCCACCCTTAACACACCAATATTTGTGCCGACCCTTCTCCCCCATAATTCTTTTTGCTGAGGTCTTTGATATTGAGATATTCGGAACGCTTGAGGAGTCTGAATCGTACGGAGGCTAGGATCGAGGATCTCGTGGTGTAAGGACTTCTTGACAACAGTCGATGTGCGTCTTCTGTATTATCTGCTGCCCAAACAATAGTCGGCGATACCATAGTTTGGGAGTCGATGGAACTATCGTGTCCCTGAAAGAGTCTTCCTAGCTAGCAGAGGTCTATCTTGTACTGTACCTTCCGCACGGCCAGGCAGTCTTTCTCTAGCCTGAACGTCGTTATGATCCTTCCGCCTGGGAACGACCTACCTATATGCGTTCGACGATAATCTCCCTGTCTCGATCCTCCACTAAGACGATGTCTATCGAGACTCTGTGTCCAACCATCTTAGATCTCGACATGGTTTCGACCGTTCCGCTGGCCATTACGGACAGTGTCTTCTTGATGGTTGTTGCGAACTCGTCAGAGCTTCGCAGTCGCTTCCTTCGGCGTACTTCGACTTGCGGAAAGATCTTTGAGTGGACTGTATGTTCTGTGGTATGTGTAGCTTTGCATCATTTGGGAGGATGGGGAGAGGGAGGCAAGCACTATTTAAGGGTAAGGCTCTGACCCTCCCCAGCCTCATTGGTCCCGCCCCCTTCTAGAGACACTCTCTGCTATTGATCTAACTGATTGAGGAACTAGGTTAGCCAATTGGCTCGATTGGGCACCGGTGGTGACTCCCAAGTCAAGCCCCACTAGCTCTTGCGCATACCCATATAATCTCGACCTTCCATCCTTCGACGACAATCTTTCCTTCTTCATACATACACTTCTCCTCTTCCTTCCCCTACCACCACTCAACTCTATCGAAATACAACCCCCACCCGATAAACTATCACCTACGAGTACGTCTTGTATTGTAGTCACCTTCCCCCCTCTTCCTCCCCTTGAAATCTCCAACTGTCATCGTCACTAGTTTCCGCAACCTCCCGCCCTTCATTTCACCGACATATTTTGGATTTCCCCCCTATCCTGATCATCGCCGCCTCAATGTAAGTCGTCAACAGCACAGCCTACATTCCATAGGCTGATCATCGAACAGTTTTCCGATTCTCAAGTGTCTACGACATTGTGTCTTTGATCCTTCGATTAAGCGGCGATCGTCACCAAAGCATCAATCTTGAACGCCTTCATTTTGGAAAAAGATCCACACCTTTGTAAGACCCCTTCGATTGACCTATTTTATCCTATTATGTATGTCACTTGCTAACTTGTTGCAGCTTGGAAATAACTTTGCATTTCCGAGCTACCCAGCCTCCTCCTTAGCCAACAAGCGACTTCTCGATCACCATTTATCCTTCGATCCGCAAAGCCTAGCACTTCTTTGCGTCAACAAGATCGAGCTCTTCCCAATCCTTGAGCCTATTTCGAACATCCCTCCTTAGTATCCACACCTCACCGAGTTGGTCGTCTGACACGATGTCGCAATTCACCAGCCAGTCCGTGATGCAGCAGCATAAGGATCTTGCAGAAGTCTATCGAAACCGTGGCCTCGATATCGAAAATTCATGGCGCTCCTTCGATGAAGGCCAACGTGTATCTATACTCAAGAAGTGCATTGCTCCCAAGTCTCTGCTGAAGAACATGACAGACCGCAGCAAGGGTAAAGGTCCTAGAATCATTCGAGAATTGAACCTCGAGGATATTACGGAGCCTGGATCGGACATTCTATTGCATATAATTCAACATAGGGCTACCATGTCTTTGTGCGAACAGTACAAGTTAGGTGTCAGCGGTGACATTGGTGACGGGGAGTTCTGCGAAAGTATGGTCGCTGACAATGAGCTCACGGTTGCGAATGTCCCAAATCCACAGGAGAATGTCTTGATCTTCTCCTATGAAGGAGCGTACGGAGCTGTCGTCAAGTCCAGTACTATCCCACCTGCGAAGCTGCAATTCCATACCGCGGCCGGGAATGCTAAGGAAGGAATTGTTTATGAGCCGCTTGGCAGATTGGTCCTGGAGAAGGTGTACATCATCTTGAATGCCCTTAATCTCCTGGTGGCAGCTATCCTGGAGGCTGGCTTGACAGCTGAGGGAGAGAAAGAGCGAGCACCAAAGCCAGATGAGGTCTTTAGTTCCGCAATGTCCAATATGACTATTAATCCGGGACAAACCAAGCTCCAGACATCCGACATGCTCGCGAGAGCCATCGAGCAGAGAGATGCTCTCACCGACTACCTGGACATCATCCGCTCTGAGGCTGAGGTTTTGCATTATCTGACTGCAATTCAGTATTGGAACAGACCGGGATTTGTCCATGATGACTCAGGGAAACCAATGGAGGCCGATAAACTCCTCGGAAACAAGTTTATGGGTTTTGCGGTATTTGAGGTGGTCCAAAATGCCATCGAGGCAACCGCCATCTGGGCTTATATCGTCCGAGTACTCGAACTGCTCGTTGCTGTACCAGCCAATGATAAGTTAGGCAAATTCTCGAGAGAGATCTTAAAGCGAGAACTTTCAACAATGGTCAGTCTTCACCTCCTCTTTTATTATCTACCCCTCCTACCTGCATACCAGTTCAAGAGATTTCAAATCATGCTGTTGATTCTTTTAATCTACTGGGGTATACCAGAACTTTGGAAAGATGCATACTGACTCAGAGATTTTGCCATTCAGGTCCAGCTGGAGTACATTCGTTGCCAGGACCGATTCAAGCTCCAAGTGCAAACCGGCACTGGAAACTTGAAATATTTCAAGCGCCACAACGAGGGGTCTGACGATGTTGTTCAACGAACATCTCTCAAAGTCAAACCTAATACTCTCAACAAGAAAGCCCCTCAGATTAGCTACATGTTGAAATTGTGCCAGCCTGAAACCACTCCGTCCCAAGCAGTCGATTGGCTGAAGAAGATTGATGACCTTCACAATCAAAATGACTCAGAGCGAGACATCATGCTCGAGAGAGAGTGGGAGGCATTCAGTGACTTGGCTGTCATCGTCCAATTTCATCAAGCATTTAGAACCCTCTCGGTAGCCCAGAAGCTCCCTGAACCGGATCTAAGAAAGGGCCAAATCTTCGCATCGCGGGCCAAGGAATTGGCAGCTGAATTACATGTTATCAAGAAGGATGTCAATTTGGCCACGTTTGCTGCACCTATCGCCAATCTGAAGAGACAAGACATGGCCGAAGGAGCCCTGAATTCGTTGGATGAATTCGTTGAGCAGAGGACCGGCTCGAGCATGGGATTCCTGTACGAAGATCTTGTGGAGGAGTGTGCATCAACCATCGATCAATATTGTCAAGAACGAAAAGCAGTACTTGCCCCCAAAGCAAATGACGAGGAGGATTGGCCAACCATAGCATCCACATCGACCGCGATCCTCCTTCAGCAGCGTAAGGAGAAAGGCAAGACCCGTCCTCCTCACTCCTCGATCTTCGACATGACTCCCACGGCCGCACCCATAGTACCCGCTGATGCCCCCAAGCAAAAGATCAAGGTCAAGCCTAGCACATTTCGAACTATTACAATGTTCTTCACGAGATCCGAGAGCGTCGGACCCATCTGGTTTGAAGAACTTGAGGCCGCAATGAAGGACCTCAAGTTTAACGAGGTACCAATCGGGGGGTCCAGATTTAACTTCCATCCGACTGCCGAGACACCCCTGCCTCATCGATCTATCCAGTTCCATACCCCACATAAAGGTAAGATTGAAGGAGGTATCCGTTTTAGGTTTGCGTACCGATTGAGGAGAACCTTTGGGTTGGAGTTGGGTGTTTTGGAGTCATAAACTAGACTGCATAGAGATGGGAGCAGGGCTCCATTGGATCGGGAGGAGGGGGATCTTTTGGAGACATAGAAGGAGTAGACAGGATACACAGGATACATAGAGTACACAGCATAGAGACGGCAACCATAACTCCGTTTGGATAGGGGTCTTTAGGAGGTAGAGAATACTACATTTGGCGAACATGACAAACATTTGCCCTGTACACCGCGACGCCGTTAATGGAGAGACTATCCTTATTGATGAGCGCCAGATGCTAAGATAAAGATCAAGGAGTACATAGGCCTAGAAGACCTGGGGAAAAAGAGAGGGGGAGTATGGCAGCATTACGTGATACTATAACAGTCCCAAACCCTAACAAGAAGTACGGGGGACCAGTGAACCACTTGCAAGACCATCAAATAATTCACAAACTGGTATCCAAGAAAAGTTTTGAGAAAGTCCCAGAGAAAAATCCGCCGGTCGTCAAGTGACAACCCCAATTTCGTGTTCAACGCGTTCAGAGCCGATGACTCCCAATCACCAAAACCAAACACAACTTTATCAAATTTGGAAAGTACAAAGTACAGTACTTCCATGAATGAAAGTGCAAACAAACTCAGGAAGTGTAGCAAGGAAGTAATTAACAATTGCGAAAGCCAGAGAAAGTTCTCTCGACGAGGAAATCGCGAGGCACGGCACCTTCTCGAGCTCATACCATACGAGTGATACGATTCTGCAAGTGCTCTGCTGTCATCAAACTGGTAGGATGCAGCGATCATACTTGCGTTTCAGGAAACTCAATTTTCTAAGTCCTAAGCCTTGCGATTTCCACATTGAGGTACACAATGCTGTTGGAATCCCTTCAACGCATCAGCACGAATAGAATATGCGTATAACGAAGGAGTGAGGACTTGATACTTGAAGCAGGATTCCAAACTTCTACAGGGGTGCATAAGACGTTATTAACGCATCTTCCCATATAGGAGATTTTTCACGTGCTTGGTTTCATATAGGAGATCTTTCACGTGCTTGGTTTCACAGATCCGAAGTTGCCGGGCGGGTGGCTTTCCTCGCCTCGCCGCCTTTTCCCTACTAACTGAACCTCCGTCATCGTCGTCAAATCAACAATACCAACGACGGCGAATACACTACGCAATATGGAGAAGAGCACGGCGCGGCAACAGCAGCCAAGAGAAGCTTCGTACACCATGCAGGCACGAGCAATACGAGAGGAGATTGAGATAAACGGAGGTCTCGTAAGTCCCGATCGCAAGACTCTATCACATGCTTTGCTAGTTGAACTCCTGTTCTGGCTGGATGGTCCCTCCAGCCACCACCTGCAGCCCAACCGCCATGTGCAGCCACAACTGGCGCTTACGATCATACTCCCCACTGGCCTTATTAAATGTTAATGAGCAATGACCAGTGTTTAACTGATATAGTAAAACACCGCGATCTCGAACAGGTGATTGGTCCGGCCACTCCCTTGGAGACACGGCCACAATCACCTCAGAATTAACATTTAAAAGGCCCTGTGGGTAGTACATCATACATGGATAACGACAGGGAGTTAAACTCCTTTTAGGTCAAGCGAGTGAGAATTCAAGCTTAAAATTTCTGTTTGGAGGCTGAGCCATGCAACCATTTCATAAGTTTGCATAACTCCAGTTATCTTTAGGTGCTATGATGATTTCTGAAGGCTTGGGGCTCTTCTTTCTGACGAGTGAGAGCCTGAACCGCAAGATCCGACACGCGCAGACACATTAGCACCGAGCACAGCACTGCTCAAGACGCAGACCTCGTGGCAGAGATACGTTCGAGCTGAGCTCCGTACGTAATTTCTAATACTGGGGTATTTGAGCTGTACTTTTAGATATATATGAAGTCTTCTTACCGTCTGATCTCGCATCGCATCATTGTTCCGGTATCCACCTCCTCTGGGCCAGATCGTTGCTAGTGTGTCCCTGCTGATCTCCCGCTGGGACCGATTTCCGTGACTACCAGATTACCCTTGCGTCATAAGAGAAGCATAAAACAAAACCGACTTCATATTGTTCAAATACATATCTTTGCCCCTCTTCTGGTCTTCGTTTGTCTTCACTTCTGTACCTATTCGTATTTCCTTTTACGAGTGAGGTTTGATACCCATAGGTGATCACCATGAAGGTTCTCGCTCCTATATTTGCATCGCTCGCGTCTTTATCTCTATGTAATGGTATGTTTTCAGGATCATCCCGAGTTATCCAGCTGACAGCATATAGCAAATGCTATTTCTTTCCCAAGAGATCCAACTGCGGAAACATGGGCTGTTAATGCTATAGCTCGCGCTCTACCTAATTCACCTTCAGGAGGATATGCCCCGGCGGTTGTGACCTGTCCTGCAAACAGACCTACCATCAGGAATGCAGATTCACTGTCACCGAACGAGACAACATGGCTCCCAATACGGAGAAACGCCACAATCGAGCCCATGATTTCATGGCTTACGAGAATGAACATTACAGACTTTGATGCCGCATCATACATCAACGGCATCCGAAACAATGCGACAGCACTACCAAACATTGGTATTGCAGCTTCAGGAGGTGGATGGCGAGCTTTGATGAACGGAGCTGGATTCTTGGCTGCTGCGGACAACCGGACCTCCAACTCCACCAACAGAGGCCAGATTGGGGGCCTTCTTCAGGCTTCAACATATGTAGCTGGGCTTTCTGGCGGTGGATGGCTAGTAGGCTCCATCTACACAAATAACTTCAGTTCCGTGCAAGATCTTCGTGATGGAAGTAAGGATTCCAACATCTGGAAGTTTGACAACAGTGTCCTCGAAGGCCCCACCGGAGATGGCATCCAACTCCTCAGCACTGCAGACTACTGGAGTACTCTTCATGACGAGGTTGGGTCAAAGGCGGATGCTGGTTACAACACCTCTATCACTGATTACTGGGGACGTGCATTATCCTTCCAATTGGTCAATGCCACAGACGGAGGACCATCATATACGTTTTCTTCGATCGCTGAGCAGGACATCTTCACGAGTGGTTCGATCCCCATGCCATTCCTCGTCTCTGACAGCCGCGCGCCATACA
Source organism: Acephala macrosclerotiorum (assembly GCA_014904845.1). Lineage (NCBI taxonomy): Eukaryota > Fungi > Ascomycota > Leotiomycetes > Helotiales > Mollisiaceae > Acephala > Acephala macrosclerotiorum. Next base: position 133,107 of record MU119330.1, read on the forward strand.
CAAATATTGTGTCCTTGAACTCCACTGTTTTCGAGTTCAACCCATGGGAGTTGGGCTCCTGGGATCCAACCACCTACGCCTTCGCACCACTTCAATATGTCGGCTCGAACTTCTCAGCTGGCGTCGTCCCATCGGATGGTTCGTGTGTCGAAGGCTTCGACCAAGCTGGTTTCGTGATGGGAACTTCTTCCACGCTGTTTAACCAGGTTCTCGTGGTTCTCAACTCCTCATCGGTCCCAAGTATCGTGTCAAACGTTCTCGAGAGCATTCTGGGCGACATCGGCTTTGACAACAACGATATTGCTCAATATCAACCAAATCCATTCTACCATTTCAACAACGACACCAACCGAAGTGCCAACTCCACCCAGTTGACTTTAGTCGACGGTGGCGAGGATGGTCAAAACATTCCTCTATACCCACTCATCCAACCTCAACGAAACGTCGACGTGATCTTCGCCATCGACTCATCGGCCGATACCAACAACTGGCCGAACGGAACCTCTTTAGTTGCTACATATGAGAGATCACTGAATAGTACCGTCGAAAACGGGACCGCGTTCCCATCAATCCCAGATCAAAACACCTTCGTCAACCTAGGACTCAATAACCGCCCAACCTTCTTCGGTTGCAACGCGTCCAACATGACCGGTCCGTCACCACTTATTGTCTATATCCCCAACTCACCCTACGTCTACGCCTCCAACGTGTCAACCTACCAACTCGCATACAGCGACAGAGAACGCAACCTAATCATCCAGAACGGATATGAGGTTGCGACGCAAGCAAACGGGACGATTGATGCAGAATGGCCGACTTGTATGGCATGCGCTGTGCTCAGCAGAAGTTTTACCAAGACGGGAACTACAGTACCAACAGTCTGCCAACAATGTTTTGATCGCTACTGCTGGAATGGAACTGTGGACTCGACGAATCCTGCGAATTATTTGCCGAGCTTCAAGGTTGGAGAGATTTCTTCTGCAGCGAGCAGTATTAGGGTTGGTACGATGGTGTCAGTTGCTGCTATTATGGTTGCTATATTGTTGATGTAAACTGGATACATGGAAGGAGGTTTATGATTTGATGAATATATATTGTATATAAGAGGAGGTCTGATTTTGGCGTTGGTTATGGTTTTTGCATGGCGGGGTCAGCGGGGTCGCTTCTGCATCGACAGTAGCTTTACAAGCTCAAAAGCAAGATATATCTTCAGGTAAAATTCCACGTCCCGTGGATTTGAAAGTTTCCCCCTATGCATCCTCGCTCTTACTCGTACCATGCCAAGGGAGTGAAGTTTCAGCTCTGATTCACAAGGCGTCACAAACATTTACATCCTGGCCCCTCAGCTGGACCCACATTTCTGACTAATAAATGACGACCTCATCAACGTCCTCCGCTCCTTCCGCGATTTTATTCCTGGATCTAATCTCAACGACAAGGTCTTGGCTCCCGTTATCAGCTCGTGTCTCACTCGTAACTCTTCATCAAATCATAAATTCAGAATGTCGTACCCAAGAAAGAAGTCTCTCCTCATCGGCATCAAGTGAGCATCCTGCATTCTTCATTGTCCCCTCCATGCCGTTTCTCTCTCCACCATACCTGTTTCCAACGTCAGTTTTTCTGTAATTAAACTGAAATAGGAACTAACTGACCCTTTTCAGCTATACAGGCAGCCAAAATGAACTGCGCGGTTGCCACCAAGACGTCGCCAACGTCGCTGAATTCTTGAGCTATCGCGGGTATTCAGATGACCCACGCTCACAAGTCATTCTCCGTGATGACATGGGAGGGCCATACTACCCTAGTGGCCACAACATCCTGGTACCTCACTTTCGCCTCCGACTTTCAAAGCATGTCAGCTGACAAAGTCCCAAAGGCAGCGATAGACTGGCTCGTCTCCGAACCAGGAACAATGAACTTCTTCCACTACTCCGGTCATGGTGGTCAAGTGCGAGACCCCACCGGAAACCATCCATCCGGCCTCCTCGACACAATCTGCCCCGTCGACTTTCGAGAGCGAGGTCAAATTGACTCCGACACTCTGCACCAGCATCTCGTCTCCGCTCTCCCTCCATCCTCAACCCTCTTCGTCATCTTGGACTGCTGCCATTCTGGCTCTGCTCTCGAACTCCCCTTCGTGTACCGCTCCGACGATGACGGGAACATTTCTCTCATGGACAATCTCAAAACAGGAGTCCATTTGCTAAGTGAAGCGAACGATTTGTTCAGAGGCGGTTTCAGTTTCGACAAATTGGCTGAAGCGAAGGATTTGTATGCCGGTGCTACGAGTTTCTTCCGCTCTTTCAAGCATATGGGTGAAGAAGAAGGGTTGGTTGAGGGCGATTATGGTAGTTATGAGAGGGAGCATAAGATGGTTACGATGTTTAGTGGGTGTAGGGATGATCAGACGAGTGCGGATGCTAATATTGGGGGAATGAGTGAAGGGGCTATGAGTTGGGCTTTCCTTGAGACGATGAAGAGGATGTGGAATCCTACTTATTTGCAGGTGAGTAAATCAAGATTGAAGAAGTCGAGAGGGGGAGGAAAGAAAGCTGACGAGAGGATAGGCATTGCAAGATACGAGGTACAACTTGAGGCAGTCAAACTATACTCAGGTTCCGCAATTGAGTATCGGGATTGAAATCAATCTTGAGCAGCCACTCGTTCTTTGAGCGACGGCATAATTTGCTTATGATTGAAATAAACCGAAGAGTATTGACATAAAAGTCGGGAGTTATACAAAAGTCACTTACCAAAACATTGTCTTCTGTTCACCTTAGTGGATGACTGAATTCCTGTCTTCTGAAGTGTTTTAAGAAAAGCTTTTGGGTTTGAAGATACTTCCCTCATCACAGATGTCTCAACACCCGCATTTCTTTCAGACCAGGATTCCTTTTCTCTCATTCCAACCCAGCTCACTACCCCGCCATTACCCCGCCAAGGAAATTGAGGACGTTGGAACACCTGCGATTCCACCACCAAATCACTTTTTTTCGGATCTTCTCTCGAGTTAACCAACCAACTTCGAATGAAAGTCTACTAATACCATTGAATCAGACCAAAACCCGATCATCCGAAGTTCCATAGCAAAATCGCAGTCGCACCCACACCAACCACTCAGAAGCCCTCGTCGTACCGCCACCAATCAGCGTCTCCCATTCGCCTTCGCCTAGCCTCAAGACGCTCCTTTCCTAACACACGTGACGTCAGCCTACTTGATCTTCAAGACGATACTTATATCACTGTATCTCTCGAGATTCTCTTCACTATCTGTCATTTTCATTGTTGAGAAGTCGAGTTAAAGACAGAAAAAGAGTGGGCAAAAATGGCGTCCTTCATGCCCCCACTCCCCCGCTTCTTCTTCCTCTATGTCGAACCCTGCCTTTGGTACCTCTCCTTTTCCTCTCCGTCCCCCTCTTCTCCCTTTTACTCTCCCCGTTCCCTCCATTCTCACCCCTCCCCTTTTATAACCAGTATACCCAACTAACGAAAACAAGTTTCTTCGGCGGCTTCCTCCAACCCATCCTCTCACCCCAATCCATCACCACCCTCCTCCCTCCTTCACTCGCGGGTAGAGGAATTATAGATCCGAACCCAACGCCATTGGAGAGAATGTTGGAGTTGCAGGGCGGGTCATTGATGTTTATGATTAGTTTGTTGACGGTGTTATTATGCTTAGGGGGAACAGGGAGGTGGTGAGGGGGTATGTTTGGGTTAGTGCTTTGACGGATATTCCGCAGTACGTATTTATTTTTCATTTCGATGTGGAGACGGAGAGGAAAAAGGGAAGTGTTCCTCAGCTTGAGGTGGTGTAATTTCTTCCTTCCTTCCGCCTGGGTGTGCCAAAGATACGGTACTCCGACTTGTGCTGGTGCAATTGCTTGGATGGTCGTGGTTGATGTCGAAGGAGGGGTGGGGATGAGACCTAACAGATATGTAGCTGGGGAAGCTTCGCGTATGTCCTTGGTTGGGAGGGGCTCAAGCAGTGGAGGACTTGGGAGGCGCCGCTTTGGATGCAGTTGGGTGTTCCGGTTCTGACGATGGTGTTTAAGGTTGGGTATTTGACGGGAGCGTTTGGGGAGGATGGAGTGGTCGAGAAGAAGGAGAAGGGGAGGAAGGAGTTGTGAGTGGGTGTTAATGGAATTTGTTGCCTTGGGTGGAGGAGACGTGGTTGAGAATAAGAGTGTGAGGAGGGAACTGGGAAGACCCTAGGCGAAACGAATCTGTGGATGTGAAGAGTCTCCCGAGGTGAGAAATTAAAGCTGCAATTGAGAATATCTCACAAGTATTCAGACTCTCTCGAAGTGATATTGTCTCAGGCTCAGACGATGATCGATGATCGCCTTGAAATGCCGTTCGTGAAGCAGAGCTAGGTGGAGCCCATGCTAGCTCAGAATACCATTCTCATCTTGAGTTTATCACCTTCAACAATCTCCTTCTCCTTGCTTAAGAACTCTTCCATATCCCAACAACAATCAATATATCTTCCGGCTAACCAGTCTCGCTTCTGGGATGTCAAGAAGACCATCGCGTCAGACGCAATTTGAGGAGTGTCAGTGAAGACTAAAGCCTCGTCAGTTGCATATCTCAATAGGAAGGCGTGCCATCCATACCAAAATGCATATGCTCAGGCATATTCAATCCGAGTTCTGTTGGTGCCCCGCAAGGATGGACAGCATAAGCCACCAGACCTTGATCCGAGTAGTCGACATTTAGAAACTCGGTGAACCGCAAGAGAGCAAATTTCGAGCTCTGGTATCCACTCGCGCCCGGAGCCAAACCATGTGCTCCAGCACTCGCCACATTGACAATTGTCTTTTGCTCTCCCTTCAGGACCAGAGGCAGAAACCCTCTCGAGACATTGTATACACCCCCGACGTTGGTTTCGTAATTCCGCCACCAGCCCTTGGGATCGGTCTCTCCAATAGCCACCCAATCTCCAAGGTATCCCGCATTATTGATCAATATGTCGAGCTGGCCGAACTCCTTCTCGGTCTCCTTCGCTGCCTTTTCGACGCTCGCATAATCTGCCACGTCGAGTGACAACTTGAGGATTTTGGGGGCTTTCTTTCCTGCGGTTTTGGCTGCGGACAACATCTCCTGCTCCAATGTCCCAAAGTCTGATCGTGCGCCGATGGCGATTCCTGCAGCCCCAGATTTTGCGAATGCGATTGCTGTGGCGCCCAACTCCTTTCGATGCTCCGGTAACTAGCACATAGTGTCCTGTATGATCTGACTTCGTGGCAGGGTCGATGAAGGGGTATGTGTCGTGGTGTCGGGTTTTGACAAATGTTATGCCTGTTGGGCGTCAGCCTTGGTTTATAGGAACGGATAGTTGAATGTACCGTTGTTGGGTCTAGCAGGTGGGTAAGGCATCTTGTACTTCAAGTTTTTACTTCAAAGATGGCGGATTGGAGGCAGAATATGGAGAGAAAGAGAGAGAGTAAATGTTGATACTTATCCTGATCCTGAGGGGAAAGCGACACGAGTGGCGGATTTAAGTACGGAGGTAGGTCATCATTGATCATTCTAGTTGAACGTGTAGTATTCATCCTCGTTGCTACGGTACTCAGCGGCGTTTGCCAGACGTGAGTCGCGAAGAGAACGATCGGATATACCGGAGTTTGGAAAGGAGTCCACGGAGACAGTACTGTTGATGTTTTTGGGAATCTTCGAGGATTTGCTCTATGCCGAGAAAAGGCCTAGCGCCTTTAGACACAGCCATCCTTCACTCTGCTCCTCTCTCATCCATTCATCGCGAATCGAGACGTCGCAAGCCCCTGCTCTCAGCAGGAGAAATAAGTGGCCGATATCCGTCCTGTGCGCAAATTCACACGAATCCGCGAATTTCACTAGAACTAGTTAAAAAAACTTGCAATTTCTTTTTGCGAAGTCTTTTATTAGCTTCTTAAAAAGTATTCTTAGAAGTTTCATAGATATTAGAGTGTGAGTAGTTACGAAATAAATAATTCAGTGGGGGACTTTTTGGTGTTCTCGAGGACGAAAATCGGCCATTTATTTCTCCGGCTGAGAGCCCCTGGTATGAATATGCACACTTCTGCTTTTCATTTCTACAGACATACACGCTTAGTATCTTGTGTGTGCAACCCAATATCCACTACAATACTCTGTACAGAAATCTCCCGCGTCTCGTTCACAAAGCCTATCTCTGTGTCTAGTACATCGCAATGAGCTTCCAAGAATTCTGCAATAGATTCGGCATACTGTCGCGTTCCATCAAGCTTGTACCAACAATGCTCACGGCTCAGCCTCGCAGAAAGCCCAACTTCCAATCTCAGCCAACGTGTTCGCGCCCGATTCAGCTGCCTGGACACCCAGTTCTCTTTCTGCCTGTTTCTTACGTTTCCAAGTGTCGCAAATTCCATTCTTCATTCTCTGCTTTACCCAACCCTTCGTCTCCAGCGATGGCAGACCGGTGAAAGCTCGATGGCAGACCCTGTCACGGTGATTGGTGCAGTTGCGAGCATAATCCAGCTCGTTCAGTTTGGTGGTGAAGTCTTGGGCCGCCTGAAGGGATTCCATTCAAACCGTGTCGAGATTCCGAGGTGCTTCCGGTACATAGAGACCGAGTTGCCTGTTTTGCTCGATGCCTTTGCTCAGACGAAGATTGCTATCGAGACCGGTAATGTCAGAGCCGAAACTGGAGATGTGCTGCTTCCTGCTATCAAAGGCTGTCGGAAACTGGTTAAACAACTGAACTCTATCCTTGCCAGACTAATTCCGCTGGAAGGTGATTCTTGGAGTCGAAAAACTCGGAAAACTTTTTCAAGTCTTCGCCACGAGGCAAAAGTTCAGGAGATAAGGACGGAAATCAATGGATACATCCGTGTGTTGACTTATTCTCATGCGGCTACGACTTTGGCCTTTCGGCCTCGCGAAGGTATGGCTCCCCATTTCTCTAAGATTTTAATCTATACCAGCCTGTCTGTGTCTTGGAAATCAAATATCATCTTCCTTATCAAGAATTCAGAAATTCGAAACAAAATAATCAAACATCGAGACTGACCTTGCCATCTCCACAGAAGCCCGCCCTCAGGCCCCCCAACCACAACCTACGCCTTGTTCCACCATGCCTTTTCGCCAAGACCCCGACTTCGTAGCACGCGATGCCCTTTCACAAGCTCGAGAAAAATTGACCATCCCTGCGGCTCGAGTCGCCTTCGTCGGGCTTGGAGGCGTCGGGTGGGTTGTATTTCACGCGCATGAGAAACCACAATCTGACTGTTCACAGGAAATCTCAACTTGCGATCGAGTGCTCGTACCGAGTTCGGCAGGAGGTGCCAGACACTTGGGTATTCTGGGTCCACTGTGGCACAAAGGCACGATTTGAGGAAGGTTACCGACGGATCGCAGAAGTGGTCAAGCTTCCAGAACGCGACAGACCTGGAGCCAATATCCTTCAACTCGTTAGTAGTTGGTTGCATGAAGAGTCAAATGGCCGATGGCTCATGATACTCGACAACGCCGACGATGCAGGTGTATTCTTCAATCAAAGCCCTGCAAATGAATCAACGCCAGCGACATCGTCGTTGAGCGACTTTCTACCTCAGTCGCAGAACGGATCGATCCTCATTACTTCTCGAAACCAAGACGTAGCCATTAGGCTCACAGGACGACACCAGGACATTATCCAGGTCGAGCCGCTTGATGAGGGTCATGCAATAACGCTCCTCAGCAAGAAGCTGCCCGATAATCTCGATATGGACGGCGCTGAAAAGTTGGTTGCGGCCCTCGATTACATACCTCTCGCAATCTCCCAGGCTGCGGCATACATTGGACAGAGATTCCCGCGCATGAGCATCCGAAAATATCTACGCCGTCTAGACATTGGCGCTGAGGGGAGAGAGAACCTGCTAGGGAAAAACCTGACAGATGTCCGTAGAGACGGAACGGCACCGAACTCTATAATGGCGTCCTGGCAAGTCTCCTTTGCCTACATCCGAGAGAGTTGCCCATCAGCTGCTCGACTACTGTCACTGATGAGTCTATTTGACCGTCAGGGTATACCAGAGTCACTCCTACGAGGCAACTACGACGTACACAACGAGCGATCGTCGCGCAATCATCGTCATCGCAGATGGCTTCCTCGGAAACAAGCCAGCAAGACCAACCAGAACGATAGCCACAAGAAGATCAAGTTCGAAGATGATATTACGACTTTGAGAAACTACTCTCTGATTACTACTGATACCGATGGACATAAATTCGAAATGCATCGGCTTGTTCAGTATTCAATGAAGGAATGGCTCAAAATCCACAATGAGCTAAATGACTGGACGAAAAGGTACATTACGATCTTGCGAAGAAATGCCCCGCTAGGCGAATTTGAGAACTGGGCATCCTGGCGAGAGATATTCCCCCATGCTCAAATGGTTCTATCATATCAGCCAACGGACGAAAGATACCTCGTGAAGTGGGCATGGATCCTTCAAGAAGCTGGACGTTTTTCGGGCGATCAGGGAAATCCAAAACTCAGCGAGAGGATGTTTAACCAAGCACTTCAGGCATGGGAAATATGTTGTAGGGAGGAAGACGTTGATGCACTACGATGCAGAATTTCTTTAGCGGACACTTATTTCGATCAAGGACGATGGACAGAAGCTGAGAAGCTACAAAAGAGAACACTGGAAAAAATAAGAAGAATACGAGGGAAGGGAGACGTCGATACTTTGGAGTGCATGAATGCTTTAGCATGGACATATATGAGCCAAGGGAAACTGGAGCAAGCTAAAGAGCTGTGTGAACTAGGGCTCGAACTTACAGCAAATACGCTAGAGACCGACGATTTTGAAGTGCTGAAATGCAAGAACTATTTGGGTGGAATCTATCAAGAACAAGGTCGATTGGGAGAGGCTGAAGAACTGCAGCTCCAGGTGGTAGAGACTAGAAAAGAAAAGATAGGACTGGAGCACATTAATACGCTGTCGAGTATGGGAAACTTAGCATTGACTTACAAGGACCAAAAGAGATACAAAGAAGCTGAAGAGATGCAACTGCTGGTCTTGGACAGTAGGAGGAGAGTGCTAGGACGAGAGCATCCTGATACGCTGCGCTCCGTGGATAACCTTGCGTGCACTTGGGAATCACAAGGTCTTCGGCAGCAAGCTATCGAGTTGATGTCCGAGTGTGTAGTTCTGCGGAAGAGGATACTAGGTGTTGGCCATCCAGATACACTTGATTCGTGTCAGGTGTTAGAAGAATGGGAAGCAGAAGCAAAGAAGGATTCCGGGGAAGAGAGAGCACCGAGAGCAGACGCCGGGCCAGGAGAGGAGAGTGTACAAGACGCCGTGTGACTTTGACTTTAGTCTGTTTCCTAATCTGATATGTGGACATAGAATTCGCTTTGTGTTAATTCCAACAATCGTTACAGAGATCACAAAAATTAGGATGCGATACCTTGGCAGCCTCGGGCTTGGTACTCGACAAATAGAAAACCCACAGTATACCTGAAGTCCGCGGTCTGCCACCTCAACGGAATCGCCGTGAGAAAATTCAGAGACGACTGTTCACCTTTCCGATAATTGATCAAGCCCAGCTAAACTTCCTCCTTACTCTTAATCCCTCTCTTCATAATGCTAACATCATTGTTGGCCATGAAGCGACACCGGACCCCGGGTTCCTGCCCCCCTTCCGGCGACTGAAGAAAATGATAATTCCTCCTGAGAACATCCTCCTTGCAATATTCCGTCAATAGCTCACAAAAGTGGGATTGATATAGACGATGGGCTCACCACACTGGGTGAGGTCGCAGACCACGATGGCGCTGGAGCAATCGACTTCCCCGAGTTGGCCTTGTGGGTTTGGTTGGAGTGGCCTGCTAGCAACCATAAGGCTAAGAATGTCGAGCCTATGCAAGGGAAAGATGTTCTTTCTTGGAGTCCTGTCGTGAGGAGTTCGTCGGTTCTGCTTCCGCAAGGAGTGAACCACCACTCGGCATAGAGGAGTCGCTGGTGGACGGTGTGAAGACATCATCCTCAGCATTGTGCTCGTCTTGGTCGCTGTCAAACTTGCGTTCCGCTAAATATTCGCGATTGGGATGGATGGAGACGGCTCCACTTATCTCGTGACCCCTAAATGGGTGCTATATAAGCACTCCTTTACCCCTAGAATAGAGACCTCTTAAGTAGAGAATGCAACCATTACAATTCCATCTATGACTCTGCGAATCATATCTCTTTTAGTGATCTACGTAAAAATCTCATAAAGTATTAATAAATAAATAAAATTTATTTTTTTATTTTTTTATATTATAATATAAATTAATAATTTTTTTATTATTATTTTATTTTTTAATATTTATAATTATTATAAAAAATTTTATTATTTAAATAATAAATAATAATATTAAAAATTAAAATTAATATTTTTTAAAATGTAATTTTTATTAATAATTTTATATAAATCGAAATAAATATAAAAAAATTTATAAAAAAAAATAATTAAATTATTATTAAATTTAAATATAATAATAATAATAAAATATTAAATTATTTTAATTTTAATAAATTTTCTTAAAAAATAAAAAATAAAATAAAAAATTAAAATTATTTTATTATTTATAAATAAATTTTAATTTAAAAATATAAAAAAAAAAATTAATAAAAAATAATAATATTATAAAAATCGTTTTTATTTATTTTATTTTTTTAAAAAATAAAAATTATTATTTCGTTATTAATATTAAATAATTTATAAAAAACAAAAAATTATATTTATATTTTTAATCGTTTTTATTATAGAAATTCTATCTCTATATACTAATATTTCAAATACTAATCCAATTACGTATTACGAATTGTATAATTCGTAGTAATATTTTTTAATTAAATCAAATTCTCTATTACTATTGTAGTATTATTATATATATATAATAATTTTATTTATTTTATATAGTATTTTTTTTATTAATATAAATTAATAAAAAAAAATTTTTTATAATCGAATTCGATAATTTTTTAATAAAAATTTATTTCGTATTTTACGATTAATACGTAATTTAAATAATATAAAATTTAATATTAAATATAAAGATTAAATTTATTTTTTTTTTTAAGAAATTGTATATTTACGAATACGACGTTATTGATTTAAAAAAATAAAATAAAAAAATAAAATTTAATAAACGAAAAAAATATATATATTATAATTTTAAATATAATAAAATTTTTAATTATTATTCTACGTATAATTAAATAAATAAACGATTTATTTTACTTTAAATTATAATAAATATTCTCGATTTTTTAAAACTTTAAATATTTTAAAAATTTTAATATTTATAATAAAAAATAATTTTTATTATTAAATTTCATTTTTTAAATAAATACTATTTATAATTAATAAAATAAATTTCTTAATAATAATTTTATTAAATTTAATATAAACAATTAAATTTATTTTAATTCAATTTGTAATATTAAACGAATATTTATATACGATACGTACGACTAATATTATATACGCAAATAATTCGTCTTTGAAAATATTATATATTTAAAAATTATCAATTGATTCGAAAAAAATAAAAAAAGTATTCTATTAATTGAAACAATTTATCAAATTGTTATTATTGTTTTAATAAGTAAAGTATTGTTTTTTTCTCGAACTAGTAAAATCAGAAAAAGTAATATAAACAAAAAACCCAAGAATTTCTATTTCTCGCCAAATTATATAGTGTCGTAGTAGCGAAAAATTCTCTTAAAAATATTATTAATCGGTGTATACTATTAATATTGTATTATATATTCGCTCGCTATAATATCGATATTCGCCAACGAAACAATTTACGTATAAACAGTATTTTCGATAAATGAATTTAAATAAATTAAAACTTTTAATCTATATTTAATCTATTAAAAAAACAAAATATAAACGTTTAACTCATTAAAAAACGTTTACGTTTATTAGATTAATAAATTATTAAATCGATTTAATAATAAAATAATTCAAAAACTGAAATTTAATTAATTTTTTTTTATAAATTACAAATTTAATATTATTTAATTTGAAATACTTATTTTTTTTATTTTTTCTAAATAAATACTCAAAATAATTATTTAATATCAATTTAATTTTTACTTAAAATTTTACACATTTTACAATTTTTATTTTATTAGAAAATAAATTATTTTTAATAAAGTTTAATATATATTTTATACTTGAAAATAAACGTTTTATTTCAATTAATATATTAAAAATAGAAAAAATATTTTTGATTATTTTAATTAAACGTAAAAATTCAATTTTATAAAAATACTATTAATTCAAATATTCAATTTAATATTTTTAAATTAAATTTAAAAAATAGTATTTTATGTATTTATTTTACAAAGATCGAAATTAAAACTTTTTATAATTTTTTATATTGAAACGTTTAAAAACAAATTACGAAATATTAAATTTTTAATTTAATATTAATAATTTAATTTTATTTGTTTTTTTCTAAAGAAAATATTTATTTATTTATATAATTAAATAAAATAAACGTAAAATTAAAAAGTAAACATTAAAATAATTATTGTTAAAAGTAATAAAAATTATAATTCGAATTATTTAATCGATCGTTTAAACGATTATATAATTAAATCGATATTAGTAATTTTTTTTTTGAGAAAAAACGTTTTTTTTAATTCGTAAATTAAATACAAAGAAAAGTACTACTGTGATTATTAATGTACTATTCTACTATTAAATACTAGAAAGAAATCTGATTGTAAATTAATTGTCGTTACGTGTTGTAATATTTGATTGATTAAATTAAACTTGAAAATTTTTTTTTCAAATTCAATATTTATAATTTTCGAATTAATCGAAAATTCTATTCTCGAAAATATTGAAAATATCGAAAAAATACTAAAAATACTAAAATAATAATTATATATTTTTCTTTTTAATATTGTTTTTTTTAACGATTGTTTTTTTTACTATTCTCGTTTTCGTCGATTGATTTTTAAACTTCGAAACGTTATACTTATTTTTGTATTTTGATATTAAAACGATTAATATTAATAAGTAATTTAAATATTTTATTAATATTAAATTTAATTATAATATTAATTGAATTATTATTTTTAATAATTTATTGAATCTTTAAAAGTTTTTTACGTTTATACGATTGTTTAATAATTATAATATCGATTATAAAACGTTTTTTTTTAATAGTATCGAATTTGATTATATATTTGTAAAAAAAAAAAAAATCGATACAAATAATTACGAGAATTGAATTCAATTCGAATTATTTTATAATAAAATTAAAAATAATAAAAATCGAGATTTTTATATCGATTTTTATTATTATTGCGTATAATTCAAAAACTAAAATAATACGAGTAATTTTTTTGTATTTCGTTAAATTTTAATAAAATAAATTGTTTTACAAATCGAATTATTTATCGCTATAAGTTTTATTACTAAAAACGATAATATATTCGATCTACGAATTGAAATTTTTATTTATAATAAAGAAATCGTTTATAAAAACGAAAAATTTCGTTGAATATAAATTTAAACAAAAAAATCAAAGTTTATAATTGAAATTGTTTATTTGTTATTATAATCGTTTATTTAACGTTGTAATTTACTTTTTTTCGAGATATTAATATTGAATTACTATCGATATATCGTACGCAGTTTTCGATTGATAAATAAAATTAATATATATTTTTCGAGTATATTACTTGAAATACGTTTATTTGTAAAAATTTAATTTTGAATTAATTAAATTTAAACGTTTATTTTATTCTTTTTATAAAAATACAATTCTATTTCTAGTTTTATTTATTATTAATTTATATTCGTTAAACAATAAAAAAATATTCGATGTAAAAAATTTTATAGATTTAATTAGTAATTTGATCTTTTACAATTCAAAATTCTTTAATTTTACAAAAATTTAATTTTTTAAAATAAGCGTATTGTCGATTTATATATTGATTATTTCGAATGAAATATAATTACTTTTCGTAATAAATAAACAAAAATCGAAAATTAAAAATTCTATCGAGAATTTATTTTTATAGTAAATATTATACGTTTTATATTAATATATTTTCATTTTCAAAACTCTATAAAAAAATTTAATTATTTTAAAAACGACGTTCAATAAAAACTTATTCGTTATTTTCTTTAAAAATTTAACGAAAATAATACGTACTAATAAAATTATTAATTGTACGTATATTTGAATAATATTTTTTAAATAAAAATTAATTTTTTTAAATTTGAAACATAAAATTAAAATAATAATAATTTATTAATTAACGCGTTAAATAATCGAAAATTAAATCAATATTATTTTTTTGTTTTTATCGTTAAATATTTAAATTACAAAACGAGATTTTTCGTATAAAATTATTATTTTTATATTTTTAATTTCATTTATAAATTTTAAATTGAAAATTCGTTAATTATTAATTGTTTTTAAATTATTAAAAATTAATTTAAAGATTTTTTTCGCGATTAATTTATTAATTTCTTTTTTACGAAAAATTGTAAACGAATTACTTAAAATAATAATAATTTTTTTTGCGCGAAAATCTATAAATAATTGTTTATTTTTAATTTTTTTTTCGATCAAATAAACTTTAAAAATTTTTATATTTATATAAATTGTTATATAAATGTATTTATCGAGATTAAGAACGTAAAAAAAGATTTTTATTATAATTCGAAATAAGTATAAATTTTTCTTTGAAATATATGAAATTTTTTCGATTGAACGAAATAAATTAAATATATTTTTTTTTATTTTCGAATTTTTTTTAAAAAGATTTGATTTTGAATTTAGATTTTTTAATAAGTTTTTTTTTAATAAATGATTTTTTGATTGTTTTTTAAATTATTCGAAGTTTTAATAAAATGATTTTATTATAATACTATAAAAATTCTTTGATTTATTTAATAATTGTAATTAATATATTTTTTATTTATTATTAAAAATATATATAATTTTTTTCATTTTTTGTTTTCTTTTTAAATAAATACGTTTAAATTTAAAAATAAATCGATCAAATAATAATTTTATAAACTATTTTTTATTCGTAGAACGTTATTAATTTAACGAGTAATATAATATTTTCGAATTGCGATTATTGTACTTTTTATTACTTTAATTCTAGTAGTAATTAATATTGTAAACGCGTTTTATTGTAATATTCGAAAATAAATATTGAAAATAAAAAATATAAAAATAATATTGTTCGATTTCGTTGTATTATTGATTATTTTAATCGTTATTTGAAATCGTTTTTCTTTTTATAAATCGAAAAATTCTCGAAATAATATATTATATATATATTTTAATAAAACGTAATATTTTTTTATTAAATTAATCGAATTATAGATTTTTATTAATATAATTTTCGAGTCAATATTTATACTTTTAATATTATTATAAAATTCTTTAGAATTGAAATTCGTTTTAAGATTATAAATAATAAATATCGATAATTTAAAGTAAATATCGATTTAATATACTCGAAAAACGTTTTATACTTTTTTCGTCGATATATTTACAAAAAATTTTACGATTTGAAATATTATAATTTCGTTTATAATTTGAAATATTGATTTTTCGTCGATTTATAATACGTTTAAATAAACGAAATAATTAAAATTATAATCGTCGCGTAATATAAATTTAAAATGATCAAAAAATTTACTATTTATTTGATATTATTAATAGAATTTCGTTATTTTTTTAATTTCTTTGAAATTCGTAGAATATTTTTTACGTTTTAATATTCGCGCGAATTTGACGATCGATAAATATTCGAAGTATTTGTACAATCGTTTAAATTTCGTTTTAATCAAATAATAAATAGTAAAATCGATTTTTATTATAAAAATCTTATAATTACTATAAATCAAATTTTCGAGTAAATTAAACAATATTTAAAAATATTTAAACGTTTTAATAATAAACGTATATCGTTTATTTTAAATAAATATATTATTAAAATTATTGAATTTAATTCGCAATTTGTTTATATTTTAAAAATACAATAAAAAAAATACGTTTATTAAAATTACGTAAAACGTAATACGTTCAATTGACGTGTTAATATTAATAATTTCAAGAAATAAAATTTTATTGATTTTAAATTTTATTATTATTTTTTCAATTTTCAATTTATTTAATTTAACGTTTTAAATTCGTTGAAAAATCAAATATTAATTTTCGTCGATAATCGATTATTGAATGATACTAATATTGATTATAATATTTATAAAAATATTTAATACGTAACGATTTATTAAATACGTTTTTATATTAATAAATATTGAAAACAATTTTAATTGTATTATAATATTCAATATTATATAATAAATTAATTAATAATCAAATAATTCGATAATTTTAAATTTATTAATCGTATTGTAAAATATTATAAAATAATTAATCGATTGCGTAATATTGTTTTTATATAAATTTTTTTTTTTAGTAAATTTAATAATAAATTGTTCGTATTTTTTAATAATATTAAAATTTAATTTTTCGAATTTAATTACAAATTGAATTATTTTGTTTTTATTAAACGATTTCGATTTTTTAAAATCGTTGTACGTTTTTTTTCTTTTTTTTAGTGTATAGCAAATATTTTAATAATTCGAGTTTTTATAAACGAAATATTTTTTTTTGTTTTAATATATTATTAATTTTTTGTAATTAATTCGATTATTATATCGAATGTTTTTATTGTAATATTTATAGTTTACAAAATATAATTTGATTATATTTCAATGGGTTTTTCTTTTTTCGATTATAAAAATTCTAGAAATTGTTTTTATTTTCGTTTAAAATAAAATCGCGTTATAAACGTTTTCGTATATTGTTTGAAAATTCGATAAAAATTGAAAAAACGTTTAATAGTATTTTAATACGTTTCGATAAACGTAGTAAAATTTGCTTTATATCATAATTTCTATTTATATATTTAAATGTAAATTAAACTATTTTTAAATCAATTCTTGATACAATATTTCGAAGTATTCGAAAGTCGTTTTATTTAAATTTTATATTCGAATTAATACGAGTATAATCGTATTTTATTAATTAAATATTTTATTTCGACGTTTTTCGATTTCGAAATTCGATTTTACAATTTTAATTATTTTGTCGAAGAGTAAACTTTTTTTAATGAGTTTCTAATAATAGAATTTATTAGTTTCGTCGATAAATATAATTGAAAACGCGTTACAATAATTTTCGAGTTTAATATTTATTTTCGAATATAAATCTTTGAATATTCGTATAAATATATTTAATAAATTTTTTTTTTTATAATATTTAAATTTATTGTTATAAATTTTTATAAAAATAATTAATTTTTTATTGAAATTAAATATTGTTTAATTCTCGCGATTGAAATTATATATTAATCGATTAAAATTTTTTAACAATTTTTTAATTTTTAATAATAATAAAAACGATAAATTTCGTTTCGAGTTTTTATTCTTTGACGACAAATTTAATAACAATATTTTATTACGTTTTTAAAATTGTTTTTAGAGTATTGTACGTTCGAATAATATTGTTTACTTTATAAAAGATTTTGTAGTAAATTTTAATAATTGAAAGGAAAAATTCGAAAATATTAATATTATTTTTTTAATTTTTTCGATAAAAATAATAAAAAACGTTAATTTTCGAGTTTATTTTATTTTTAAATTGATTATATTTTTTTATTAAATTTATTTTTACAATTTCTTTATGCGATTATTTTAATTATTTTTTTTTATTTGTAATATTTATTAATACTTTTAAAATTTTAATAAATCGTTTTTTCGATATTTATATTTCGTTTATTTGTAAAATTTTATATAATTTTCTTTTCGTATTTTTTTTTTTTTTTTTTTAAA